>OZ035960.1:62778969-62916469 GCA_964034945.1 Chrysopilus asiliformis
AAACTACTCGTTTTTTTGGACTGAAATTTTGGGAAAATATTTGTTGAAATGGTGGCAACTTACGAAAAAAATTTCAAGCTTCTATCTCTGGGGGCACTTTTTGTTCCCTTATCCCTCTATGGCCTTTGGTACGTTTTTTGATATTTTTGTTTAAACAAGGAAGTTCGTTTTAGGCTCATAACACGACAGGCAGGGCTATAGCGTAAATTGCGCAGAGTCGTAGATTTTGTATATGTATAGGAGCCTCCACACGTTCAATGTTACTTGACAAGTATTATTGATGAAAAAATTTCGTCAAGTAACATTAATGGAAATTGCCTGCAAACGTAATATTGAAGAGCATTCAAACGATCAATGTTACTTGAAACATGAGTCATTCAAGTATAATTGTCAAGTAACATTTAACGTGTGGAGGCGCCTAAAGATTTGTATTGACCACAATTGATATTTTTAATTTTCAAGTTTTTTTAACAAATCGTAGAATTTGTTTGTGAATAGCAGACAAAAAACATGGCAACGATGTGGCTAATATCGACCTCGTTATTTGGCAAGAACGCTTTGCTTCTTAAATGTGTGCGTGCTTTTTGGTCTGGGATATTTGTGGGGAAATTCGCAATTTGAATCTAAACTAAAAGCTCTTGCGAACAAATAATTTTTGACAATATTACGTAAAAATGAGAGAGAAAGAACGTTTTCTTACTTTTATAAAATTTTTAAAGTTGTTTTTAACTCTCTAATTAATTTTCCTTTTAAAATGTCATATTTTTGCCGAAAATGAAATTCTTTAGTTCAAATCGATGTATATGGCGACATCTATCCGCCCAAGGTGGAAATAAACATTATTCTTCTATATTTGTACATATTCAATGGTGTCTCACACGTACTTTCCCTTCCACTTTATGGCGAACTGTCACTGCACATCACCTTCTCGCAGCAATACGTTTGTTAGCACTTCAATTTCACCTAACAAAATCATTTTGTGTGATGTTATAATTAATAACATAATTATTATTACCTCCCGTTTCCATTTAAAATGCGTAGCTTTCAAATAAACATCGAACTTAACCTTACTTTTGTTGGCTGCCATAATTCCCCATAATTCAGGGGTAACATTTTGCTGGCAGGGCGGGGAAGTCCAATGTGTTTGTTGTTGTTTACTGCCATAACTTTCCTATCGTCGACGAAAATTATGGATAGTAAAACCACTACATGCAAGCAAAATTTCCAGTAAAATTTTTACTGAGTGGTTTCCGGTCCCTTTCCCACTTGGTGAAAAAGTCATAAGAAATCTGGCATTTCACTCACTTTGCCAGTAAAAATGAAAATGCTCGTGTTTCTAAACCCACCTTTCCCTAGTCACGTTTGAAAAACTTGAAAAAAAATTTGCACCCTTGGCAAGAAAATCTGCCAATTGCCAATTGAATTGCATAGATTAATGTTACTGGAAAACCTGAGTAAATTTCAAAATTCAACTACTAAATAACTGTCGAGAACGTACACAATGGATACAAATATGAACGTTCGCTAATCGAACATTCATTATATAAAAATTCGTTATATCGTCGGCTAAAAGTGAAATTGTGCTAAGTCCATTTGGTATAATTTTCGAGAAGAGCAATAAAAACCTTATTAAATTGTTTTAATTCTATTTCAATAACACTGAGTTTTCTTTAAATGAGACTCTGTTTTCTTTAAATGAAAATTAAAATGATTTAACCAGATTTTTATTGCTCTTCTGGCAAATTTGGTATAATGGACTTAGCACAATTTCACTTTTAGCCGACGATATGGCATCTTAGTTCACAATAAAAAAAAAAAGTCCGGAAAATTCGAGGAAAATTTTCCTGAATTTTTACTTCTGGTAGAAGCTAAATTTAATTACCTATCAGCCTTTCATATTTCAGACATAAAAGTCGTGGTTCGAACGGTTTTGAAGACCAAAACTAACCCATAGCAGGCCACAAATGATTTTCGCCTTTTGACCCAAGAACTAGTTTTGTCAATAATTTATAACAGTTTTGTGGGAAACCCATACTAGTCAAACATTTTATTGTTTCTGGGACAATTGACCCAATTTTTGTTTTGCTGATTCTTCTAAGACGGATTTATCTATATACAGTGGTGGCTCGATAATTCGGACAATTGCAAACCGGACGTTGTCCGAATTATCGATTTGTCCGAATTACTAAAACCTATATATTTCCATCTTAATTTTTGATTTAAACATAACAAAAGCTATAATTATACCCGTATGGTGAAACCAAAGGGTATGTTAACTTTGCCTTACCGTTTGTAACGCCAAGATCCCGTCATCACACACAAAAATGAATTACTCCAGTGTGTTTAGAATGATAAAAATAATTAATTTTTGCATGTCCGTCCGCCCGCCTGTCCGTCCGTCCGTCTGTCCGTCTGCGGCGTGGATTGCGAGCGCACGGATTGAGCTACAGACTTGAAAGTTTTCACAGATCCGTTTTTCGTAAAATGCTTCAAGTTTGAACTTCAAAGTTTGACTTCAAAGTGGAATTTTGGTACAACTGTTCGAATTTTGATACGAATATCACCATACGGGTTTTCAATAATTGCCAAATTGGCAATTATAGCTTTTGTTATGTTTGCAAATCTGGAAATTATTGACAACCCGTATGGTGATATGGCATTGTTCGAAGTTTTATTGAACAGCGAACAGTTGTATCAAAATTCCAAAGTCAAACTTTTCAAAAAGATTTTTTAAAATTTATTCCAATCGGATTTTGATGTATGGGAGTTTTATGTAGGATAATATCCTAAATACCTTTTGTTCTTGCACTTTTTTGGTAATATGCATCGTTTTTTAGATATTCGCAAAAAACGTTTTTGTTCGTATGGGGGGTAACCCCTCTAATGGTCCGTTTTTGCCCATTAACGAACTTAGCCTCGCATTTTACGAAAAACGGATCTGCGCAAAATTTCAAGTCTCTAGCTCAATCCATGCGCCCGCAATCCGCGCCACAGACAGACAGACAGACCGACGGACGGAAAGACTTCTAACGCAATTGCCTTTCTTTAATTTATTTAAAATTTTAAGTTTTTCTTTTATTGTTAGGAAGTTGTGTTTAATTTTATTAATTAGAGCCATAGTTAGTTTTTGAAAAAACAACTGCCTCTGAACAAGAATATGAAGGAAACTGACTAAACATAACCAAATTCTACGTACATACATGTACGTATCTGTATTCGTATTATACCGTTAATCGCGAGAAGTCTTTGGTGAATATATGTGACAGGTTCAAATACGATTTTTTATCTAGTGTCCGGATTACTGAGTCAGACTTTTTGTCTTATGTCCGAATTACAGAGTCTTTAATATTAAAAACTTTCTGTCCGGATTACTGAGGTGTCCGAATTACCAAGTGTCCGAATTATCGAGCCACCACTGTATATAAAAATGGAAGTTTGTTTGTTGGTTGGTTTGAGATTACAAAACTCAAGAACTACTGGACCGATTTTTACGCGGTTTTTTGCAAAATTATCTGCGTTGCCAGGAGCAGGTTTTTAGCTATGCAGATTTTCAAAATTCGAAACGGAAGGTCCTGTAAGGATAATGAAAATATCCTTTTTCCCATTTTTCCCCGGAAAAATTTGCATTATAGGGTTTTTGGGGTCGCTGATCACGAATCCGGTATTAGATTTTCAAAATTCGAAACGGAAGGTCCTGTAAGGATAATTAAAATATCCTTTTTCCCATTTTTCCCCGGAAAAATTTGCATTATAGGGTTTTTGGGGTCGCTGATCACGAATCCGGTATTAGATTTTCAAAATTCGAAACGGAAGGTCCTGTAAGGATAATGAAAATATCCTTTTTCCCATTTTTCCCCAGAAAAATTTGCATTATAGGGTTTTTGGGGTCGCTGATCACGAATCCGGTATTAGATTTTCAAAATTCTAAACGGAAGGTCCTGTAAGGATAACGCAAATATCCTTTTTCCCGTTTTCCCTGGGAAAAATCGGCATAAGGTTTCCGGGGTCGCTGACCGCGAATCCGGTGTTAGATTTTTAAAATTCGAAACGGAAAGTCCTGTAAGGATAACGCAAATATCCTTTTTCGCGTTTTTCCTGGGAAAAATCGGCATAAGGTTTCCGGGGTCGCTGACCGCGAATCCGGTGTTAGATTTTTAAAATTCTAAATGGAAGGTCCTGAAAGGATAACGGAAATATCCTTTTTCCCGTTATTCCCCGGGAAAATTGGCTTTATGTTTGGGATCGCTGATCACGAATCCGATATAAGATTTTCAAATTTCGAAACGAAAAGTCCTGTAAGGATAAATATCCTCTTTCCGTTTTTCCTCGGAAAATCGGTATAAGGGGGTTTTTGGCGCGCTGATCACGAATCCGGTATTATATTTTCAAAATTCGAAAAGGAAGGTCCTGTAAGGATAATGAAAATATCCTTTTTCCCATTTTTCCCCGGAAAATGATCACGAATCCGGTGTTGGAATTTCAAAATTCTAACCGAAAAGTCCTGCAAGATTAACGCAAATGTCTTTTTTCCAATTTTTCTTGATGCAA
The DNA here is from genome assembly GCA_964034945.1 of Chrysopilus asiliformis. Taxonomy (NCBI): domain Eukaryota; kingdom Metazoa; phylum Arthropoda; class Insecta; order Diptera; family Rhagionidae; genus Chrysopilus; species Chrysopilus asiliformis. The sequence continues at coordinate 62,783,518 of OZ035960.1, forward strand.
TTGCCACTAAGGGATTTTCGAGGTCTATGATCGCGAATCCGGTGTTCGATTTTTCAAATGCTAAAGGGAAGGTCCTGTAAGGATAACGCAAATATCCTTTTTCCCATTTTTCCCCGGGAAAATTGCCATTATGGGGTTTTTGGGGTCGCTGATCACGAATCCGGTGTTGGAATTTCAAAATTCGAAACGGAAAGACCTGTAAGGATAACGAAGTATCCTTCTCATTTTATCCGAGAAAAAAATTGCATTATGGGGTTTTTGGGTTCGCTGATGACGGATCCGGTGTTAGATTTTCAAAACTCGAAACGGAAGGCCCTGTAAGGGTAACGGAAGTATCTTTTTCCCATTTGTTCCAGGAAATATTGCATTAGGGAGTTTCTGAGCTCGCTGATCACAGCTCTGCAGTGGGATTTTTAAAAATCGAAACGGAAGGTCCTGTCAGGATAACGAAAATATTCTTTTTCCAAAATTTCCCCGGAAAAATTGGCATTATGGGATTTTCGGGGTCGCTGATCACGCATCCGGTAATAGTTTTTAAAAAGTCTAAACGGAAGGTCCTGTAAGGATAACGCAAATATCCTTTTTCCAATTTTTCTCGCAAAAACTGGCTTTAGGAGGTTTTCATGGTTGCTTATCACGAATCTGTTGTTGAAATTTCAAAATTCGAAACGCAAGGTCCTGTAAGAATAATATTTTTTCCCAAAAGTTTTTAAATTATTTATGGTTTTTTTGCATTCTAAAATTTATACAAAAAACTTTAAGCTGGCATTCGTAGGGTCTGCTAGTCTATATATATAAAAATGGATGTTTGTCTGTTTGTCTGTCTGTTTGTCTGTTTGTTTGAGATTACAAAACTCAAAAACTACTGGACCGATTTTTACGCGGTTTTTTGCAAAATGATCTGTGTCGCCAGGAGCAGGTTTTTAGCTATGTAGATTTTCAAAATTCGAAACGGAAGGTCCTGTAAGGATAACGCAAATATCCTTTTTCCCATTTTTCTCCGGAAAAATTGCCATTATGGGATTCTTGGGGTCGCTAATCACTAGGGCTGCCAAAAATATGCATTTGCATATTTCTTCTCGTTATAATTTCGGCTCCGGGAGTTTTTTATTCATCCGAATCAATAAGTTTAGAAGCGAATGAAGGTCACTTGTTGTTGCATATTTTGCATATTTGACACGTTAGTGCATATTTGCATATAAATGCATATAAATGCATATAATGCATATTTAGTTGCATATTTTACAACTTTCATGAATAACCAAATTTTTTTTGTACAATTCAAATTATAATTCGACTGTTTCAGCTAGAATAAATATTAAAAATAAATAAATATGTGTTTTTACTTTCTTCTACGAAGTATAATACAGTATTGTATTCATGAAAAATTTCAACCTTTTAATTTAACCTAAAAAAACATTTCCCGATCACTCCTTAGTCGATTGGAGTCATATTACAAAAATGTCTTTCTGTATGTCAGTCTGTGTACAAGATTTCTCAAAAACTAATAGAGCTAGAGCCATGAGATTTTATAGGCATATTTGGTCCTGGAATGGGACGATCCTATCAACTTTTGGTGGAAATCAGTTAACCGGAAGTATCCAAAATGGCGGTTTTTCAAAAATCGCAATTTCGTTTTTCTCGATTTACTCCCAAACTACGCGTTTTTTGGAGAAAATAAAATTTGCCACACTTTTGTCTTTAGCTATAACTCGATATCTCAACCTGTTATCGAGATAAACCGTTATTTCAAAAAAATTAATTTTTTTCCATTATCTCGAAAAAAAAATGGTTTTTTGCTTACTGTAATATGAGATGAATTAATGAGAATGGCATTCTGCACAATTTTGTCTTTCACAGTTATCCATTATCTTTTACCGTTATTGAAATATTTTTATTAAAATGTAAAAAATATATTTTTGCGAAGTACTTGCAAACTAACAGTTTTTCGAAAAAACTTTTGAAAAACGAATTAAAGGCAATGAAATTTTCTACATTTTTACCTTTTACCGTAAATCGATATCTTTTACCGTTCTCAAGTTATTTCAAATTTTGTACATTTTGAGGTCGTCTCTGGTTGACAAAACTATAGGGATAGCGTAAATTGCGCAGGGTCGTAGATTTTGTGGAAGAAAGTTTTGTGGTAGCAACAACTGAGATTTTTCTACAAGTTTTAACCCCGATTATACCATAGACAATATGAAGTATTGAACATCTTTTCGAAATATCTTAAAATTTAACAGTTGCAATTTAGAAACAAGTAAAAAAAATTTTTGTCAGTCAAAATGTCAATCTTTTTTACAGACTATTATTTTTTCAATTTTTTTATTTTCCACATAAGTCGAATTAACCACATTTTAACAAGTTCCGTTCACTATTTTGGGTGAAATATACTATATTTCGCAATTTTAATGTTTTTAAAGTGCATATTTAAGTGCATATTTTGCCGTTTTTAGTGCATATTATATGCGCATATTTCGCCTTTTTTAGTGCATATTTTTGGCAGCCCTACTAATCACGAATCCGGTGTTGGAATTTCAAAATTCGAAACGGAGGGTCCTGTAAGGATAAATATCCTTTTTCCCGTTCTTCCTCGGAAAAATCGGTATAAGGGGGTTTTTGGGGCGCTGATCACGAATCCGGTATTAGATTTTCAAAATTCTAAACGGAAGGTCCTGTAAGGATAACGCAAATATCCTTTTTCCCGTTTTCCCTGGGAAAAATCGGCATAAGGTTTCCGGGGTCGCTGACCGCGAATCCGGTGTTAGATTTTTAAAATTCGAAACGGAAAGTCCTGTAAGGATAACGCAAATATCCTTTTTCGCGTTTTTCCTGGGAAAAATCGGCATAAGGTTTCCGGGGTCGCTGACCGCGAATCCGGTGTTAGATTTTTAAAATTCTAAATGGAAGGTCCTGAAAGGATAACGGAAATATCCTTTTTCCCGTTATTCCCCGGGAAAATTGGCTTTATGTTTGGGATCGCTGATCACGAATCCGATATAAGATTTTCAAATTTCGAAACGAAAAGTCCTGTAAGGATAAATATCCTCTTTCCGTTTTTCCTCGGAAAATCGGTATAAGGGGGTTTTTGGCGCGCTGATCACGAATCCGATATTAGATTTTCAAAATTCGAAACGAAAAGTCCTGTAAGGATAAATATCCTTTTTCCCGTTCTTCCTCGGAAAAATCTGTATAAGGGGGTTTTTGGGGGCGCTGATCACGAATCCGGTATTATATTTTCAAAATTCGAAAAGGAAGGTCCTGTAAGGATAATGAAAATATCCTTTTTCCCATTTTTCCCCGGAAAATGATCACGAATCCGGTGTTGGAATTTCAAAATTCTAACCGAAAAGTCCTGCAAGATTAACGCAAATGTCTTTTTTCCAATTTTTCTTGATGCAATTGCCACTAAGGGATTTTCGAGGTCTATGATCGCGAATCCGGTGTTCGATTTTTCAAATGCTAAAGGGAAGGTCCTGTAAGGATAACGCAAATATCCTTTTTCCCATTTTTCCCCGGGAAAATTGCCATTATGGGGTTTTTGGGGTCGCTGATCACGAATCCGGTGTTGGAATTTCAAAATTCGAAACGGAAAGACCTGTAAGGATAACGAAGTATCCTTCTCATTTTATCCGAGAAAAAAATTGCATTATGGGGTTTTTGGGTTCGCTGATGACGGATCCGGTGTTAGATTTTCAAAACTCGAAACGGAAGGCCCTGTAAGGGTAACGGAAGTATCTTTTTCCCATTTGTTCCAGGAAATATTGCATTAGGGAGTTTCTGAGCTCGCTGATCACAGCTCTGCAGTGGGATTTTTAAAAATCGAAACGGAAGGTCCTGTCAGGATAACGAAAATATTCTTTTTCCAAAATTTCCCCGGAAAAATTGGCATTATGGGATTTTCGGGGTCGCTGATCACGCATCCGGTAATAGTTTTTAAAAAGTCTAAACGGAAGGTCCTGTAAGGATAACGCAAATATCCTTTTTCCAATTTTTCTCGCAAAAACTGGCTTTAGGAGGTTTTCATGGTTGCTTATCACGAATCTGTTGTTGAAATTTCAAAATTCGAAACGCAAGGTCCTGTAAGAATAATATTTTTTCCCAAAAGTTTTTAAATTATTTATGGTTTTTTTGCATTCTAAAATTTATACAAAAAACTTTAAGCTGGCATTCGTAGGGTCTGCTAGTCTATATATATAAAAATGGATGTTTGTCTGTTTGTCTGTCTGTTTGTCTGTTTGTTTGAGATTACAAAACTCAAAAACTACTGGACCGATTTTTACGCGGTTTTTTGCAAAATGATCTGTGTCGCCAGGAGCAGGTTTTTAGCTATGTAGATTTTCAAAATTTGAAACGGAAGGTCCTGTAAGGATAATGAAAATATCCTTTTTCCCATTTTTCCCCGGAAAAATTTGCATTATAGGGTTTTTGGGGTCGCTGATCACGAATCCGGTATTAGATTTTCAAAATTCGAAACGGAAGGTCCTGTAAGGATAATAAAAATATCCTTTTTCCCATTTCTCCCCGGAAAAATTTGCATTATAGGGTTTTTGGGCTCGCTGATCACGAATCCGGTATTAGATTTTCAAAATTCGAAACGGAAGGTCCTGTAAGGATAATGAAAATATCCTTTTTCCCATTTTTTCCCGGAAAAATTTGCATTATAGGGTTTTTGGGGTCGCTGATCACGAATATGGTGTTGGAATTTCAAAATTCGAAACGGAAGGTCCTGTAAGGATAACGCAAATATCCTTTTTCCCATTTTTTCCCGGAAAAATTGCCATTATGGGGTTTTTGGGGTCGCTGATCACGAATCCGGTTTTAGATTTTCAAAGTTCGAAACGGAAGGTCCTGTAAGGATAATACAAATATCCTTTTTCCGATTTTTCGCCGGAAAAATTGGTATTATGGGGTTTTTGGCGTCGATGATCACGAATCCGGTATTAGATTTTCAAAATTCGAAACGAAAGTTCCTGTAAAGATAAATATCCTTTTTCCCGTTTTTTCCCGGAAAAATCGGCATAAGGGGGTTTTTGGGGTCGCTGATCACGAACCCGGTATTAGATTTGCAAAATTTGAAACGGAAGTTCCTGAAAGGATAACGCAAATATCCGTTTTCCCCGGAAAAATTGGCATTATGTTTGGGATCGCTGATCACGAATCCGGTGTTGGAATTTCAAAATTCGAAACGGAAGGTCCTGTAAGGATAACACAAATATCCTTTTTCCCATTTTTTCCCGGAAAAATTGCCATTATGGGGTTTTTGGGGTCGCTGATCACGAATCCGGTATTAGATTTTCAAAATTCGAACCGGAAGGTCCTGTAAGGATAATGAAAATATCCTTTTTCCCATTTTCCCCGGAAAAATTTGCATTATAGGGTTTTTGGGGTCGCTGATCACGAATCCGGTATTAGATTTTCAAAATTCAAAACGGAAGGTCCTGTAAGGATAACGAAACTATCCTTTTTCCCATTTTTCCCGGGGAAAAAATGGCGTCAGGGGGTTATCGGGGTCGCTGATCATGAATCCGGTATTAGATTTTCAAAATTCGAAACAGAAGGTCCTGTAAGGATAACGAAAATATCCTTTTTTCCCATTTTGCCCCAGACAACTTGGCATTATAGGGTTTTTGGGGTCGCTGATCACGAATCCGGTATTAGATTTTCAAAATTCGAAACGGAAGATCCTTAAAGGATTACGCGAATTTCCTTTTTAAAAATTTTCTCGCAAAAATTGGCATTAAGGGGTTTTCGGGGTCGCTGATTACGAATCCGGTGTTTCAGTTTCAATAACTCTAACGAAAGGTCCTGTAAGTATTACGTTGATTTTTGAGTTTTTTAAGTTGATTTTTTGGTATTCTAAATCTATATGTGCAAAAATTAATAGACTCAAAAACTACTGGACCGATTTTTACTTGGTTCATTGTAAAATGATCTGCGTTGTCAGGAGCGAGGTTTTAGCTATGCTAGATTCTCAAAATTCGTAACGGAAGGTCCTGAAAGGATAACGCAAATATCCTTTTTTCCGTTTTTCCCGGGAGAAATCGGCATAAGGTGGTTTCCGGGGTCGTTAATCGCGAATACGGTGTTAGGTTTTTAAAATTCTAAACGGAAGGTCCTGTGAGGATAACGAAAATGTCTTTTTTCCAATTTTTCTCGCAAAAACTGGCTTTGGAAGTTTTCAGGGTTGCTTATCACGAATCTGGTGTTGGAATTTCATAATTCGAAACGGAAGGTCCTGTAAGGATAACCTTTTTTCCAAAAACTTTTTAAGTTATTTATGTTTTTTTGGCATTCTAAAATTTATACAAAAAACTTTTAGCTGGCAACGAAGGGTCTGCTAGTAGCATATATATATATCAAGCATAAGTGGCTAGGTTGTTTCATTCCGAAGAAAATATTTTCTCAATTACTTGGCAACACTGGTCGCCAGAGAGCTCAAATTTTACAAAATAATTTCAAGTACTAAGGTTATACGGCTATGCCCTTGATGTTATTTTTTTGTATCTTTATATTTACCTGGTTTAAAACCATCCACCATAGATGGTATAGAACGAACATTGTCTGCATTAGAAAACAAAATTAATTCAAGGTTAACGAAATCACTATACGACACATGGGTTGTTCCTTTGATATATAAAAAACGTTCTGGCAATCCCAAGATCTTCCGTCTTTTACATTCATCCATATGATTTGTTAACCACTCTTTACGTTGGTCCACTAATTTTTTTGAAAATGCCATAGCAATATTATCGTCGTCCTCAGGACCGGCATACTTAAAAAGAATACGATGTTTATCCATATTTTGAAAATATTCTTTAGCTTCTTTAGAGGTCGAAGTACCTAAACCTTTGTAGTATTTTTTGTTATATGTGCTGTGGTTTGGAGTGTCATTTTTCCACTCTTCGAACTCAGGCAGCGAATAGAAACTAAGTTCCTCATTACGTTTGGTAGCTTTAACAATTGGTGTTATAAATTCTTCTAAAAATGGTAAACGCAGAAGTTCAGGCCAATTTGTATGAATAAAATTTATTAATAGCCCCTTAATATGTGAGCCATCTTGATCTTGATCAGTCATGATCATCACTTTACCATACCGTAAAGTTTTAATATCATCCATCGACAAATATTTTTTCTTGTATTGTAAACCAAGAATTTTAATTAAATTATTAATTTCAGCATTTTCCAAAATTTGTTTGTGTGTTGCTTCACGCACATTTAATAATTTACCACGCAATGGAAATACACCATACAAATCCCTGCCAACAACGGATAAACCAGAAACGGCCAAAGTCTTTGCCGAATCTCCTTCGGTTAAAATCAACGTACACAAATGAGCATTTTTCGTGGCTGCTTCATTGGCATCTTCAAGTTTTGGAACACCTTTAATTTTGAAATTCTTCCTTCCACTCGTCTTTGCTAAGTCATTTTGTGCTTTAAATTTTGCCCATGATAAAACAGCTTCAACAATACCAGATTTGGACACATTTGTAATAAATTTCTCTGATAGAGAACATTTTGAACCGAAGCTTTTTTGTTGTAGTGTCATATTTTCTTTAGTTTGCGAGTCAAATGTTGGATTAACAATCAAGCAATTAACAAATACCCACATATGATTACGAACTTGAAACGGTTTAATATTGATGCCACCTTTGTTCTTCTTTTTCAACACATCAATTAATTGCTTAACAATATTATCAACGACATGATCCACATGACGCCCACCCTTAGTGGTTGCTATTGAATTAACAAATGATACTTGCTGAAAACCACGATCTGATGGTGCAACAGCGACTTCCCAGCGCTCATTAAAATTTTCATAAACAACTTTCAGATTATTTCCAGAATCGTCTTTGAAATCTTTTAAATATAGATCAATGTAGTCCTTAAAAGTCTTTACTGGTAATTTTTTGCCATTGAGATATACCGCAACTCCTCGGGTAGAGGCGGCAACATCATAAGCTCGGCGAGACATCAACGAAACAATGTCTTCATCCAAACGTTCCATTTTGAATTTGACCAAATCTGGGGAAAATGTCACTTTTGTATAATCTTCACCACTAAAGTCCTTAATTTTTGGTTCCGATGCTTTTGTCATGTTTGAGCCCCACGTCTGACGGAAACATCTTTTATATTGTTTTGCAGCGGTTTCTACAGTAAATGACATACTAAATATATTACATAATTTAGCACCATAGCCATTTCGTCCCCCGGTCACTTTTTGCTCTTCATCATTATAGTTGGACGATGTTAATAAGTGTCCAAATATCAATGTTGGTACATACATTTTTTCATCCTTGTGCATCACAACTGGAATTCCTTGACCATTGTTATAAATTGAAATAACGTTTTTTTCAGGGTCAATATCAATTTTTATGCAATTCATATTTTTGTCGCGTTGTTTGTTATCAGCAGCATTAACCAAAATTTCATCAAATATTTTGTATAGACCAGGCACAAAATTAATTTCTCTTTGTATCATTTTATTTTGCTCTTGATCAAAAACCCACATCAGTTCTTTAGTATGCTCAACTGTTCCAATATAAGTATCTGGGCGAAGAAGAATGTGTTCTAATTGAGATTTCTTTTGGTAAATTTTTTCAATTTGTGAAGAACCCTTTTTTGAAGTAGAAAAGCTCCCCCCTCCACCATCTGGTCCACCATTCTGCATTTTTTTTGCCTGTTAAAAGAAGATATTTATTTCGATATTTAATAATTAGGGATCGGATTTATATGTATCTAATTTAATATGTTTAAATATCTTGTTGAAAAAATATATGTTTTTTTCATATTGTGTGGTTTCTACATATTTGCTTATTTTTTAATCTGAAATAAGAAAAAATTAACTTAATTATCGCAATTCCGGAGTTTTTTTATTAATATAATGATAAATATTAGAGATTACCGTATTCAAAAACTATAAATTATAAATTTAAAAAAAACTGAAAATTTCTAAAAAAAAAATTTTAAAAAATTTAAAAAAAATTTAAAAAAAATTAGAAAAAAAAAAATTTGAAAAAAAAATTGAAAAAAAAATTTGAAAAAAAAATTTGAAAAAAAAATTTGAAAAAAAAAATTAAATAAAAATTAATGCCCTTGAGATATTTTTACGGACTTTTTAACTCCAGAATTGGATTCCTAAATCTCAACAACCCCCAGAATTATAATCACATCATCCTTACGGGAACTACAGTTTTCCTTACAGATTTCTTAATGTCATAATCGGATTCAGCGATCCCGAAAACTTCCAGATGAGATTTACAGGACCTTGCGTTATTCTCCCAGACTTTTTAATGCCAGGATCGAATTCAGGGATCCCGAAAACTTCCAGATGAGATTTTTTCGGAAAATTTGAGTAAGATGATAATCACGTTATCCTTACAGAACCTTCGGTTATCCCTACAGATATCCAGAACCGGATTCAACGAACCCGAAATATGAAAAAAAAATCCGGAAAACGTAAGATAATCACGGTATCCTGCAGTAATAATATTGTGTTGTCGTCGGGCTTACGTATGTGTCCTTTCCGTATGTAGGTTTAAGTTTTTGGCATTAAAAAACGAAGAAATAACTAAAAAAACGTTTGAAGAAGAATCGTTATGCCTTCAGAACTTCCAGTTCCGAATTTTAAAATTCTAATACCAGCAGTACGATTCTTGGCAAATTCGATAAATAACGATCTGGAAAGTTCGCTAATGGTATTATTTTGTACAGGTGGTTAATTTTCCCTCTGGCGGCGAAAATTTAAATACAATCTTGACAGTAGTGGCAAATATAAAATTTGTTTTAAATTCGACATGTTTTGAAAAGTAAACAAATTCTTTCGAAAAAGTGTAATATTTAGCTGTGAAAAGTATCTATATAAGTCGAGCGGCCAGCCGACTGTTTTTTATGCAATCCTAGATGGATTTCCGCACACTTTTCCTTTGAAAAACAAAATAGAAAAGTCTCCGAAAATCGTTTTAGAATTTCCCCGGATTAGCGAAATGAAAAGGTTTTACGTTTTTGGGAAAACATTTTAACAATCACAACAAAAAAATGTCACAGAAATAAACACAAATTGTTGAGGTTAAATACAAAAGATTTTTTTTTTTGCTGTCAGCAATTTCGATTCAATTCAATTTTTGTGCACTTTCTTGCTGCCAACATGTGTTTCCCTCCCTCTTTCGGCACTACAACCGGTTTCCGCTGTTGGCCTCCACAAGCAAGCGTAATTTTCATTTCGCTGTGCGTGAAAGATCTCTTTTCATCAGCGGTTTGAAAATTTCAACTTGATCACAAAGTAAAGGCAAATTTAATTTCGTTTTTTTTGAAGGAAAAGGCAAATTCGAGTAATGTTTAGACAATTAAGGGACGTATTCAACATTTTATTTCGTTTTTGCTAACGCGACAACAATTAAACAACATTTTTAAGTGGACGAAACTCAAACATTAGTGTTTATCGACTGGTACTAGAGCAGTCGTTATGAAAATTCGTTTTGGAAGGATCATTGGTAATTTTATGGGAAAGTTGACAGCGAGAAACAAATACAACGCCATTTTATATCACTACCACAAACGTAAAAGTTCTTATTCGTATTTATGGATAACGACATCGTTGTGGATAACTACATCGTTATAAGTGCCAAGAATCCTACTGCTGGACTTGCATCAACACAAATTTCCTCTACTCATCCACTGATACAAGTCACAGATATACAGGGTGTATTGTAAATGGTCTGTACAAACGAAGAGGGGTGATTTCTGGGACCATATTATGAAAAAAATTGTTCTACACGTAGGTCCGGAAATGCACCGTTACCCATCGGGAACCGTTTTTATTTATGTAGTAGGGTAGGACCGGGCTTGTTGAATTACCGGGCATGTTGAATTTTTGCCAAATTTAAAAAAACTACTCAGTCAATTTTTTGAAATTTTAGTATGTCGTTAGTACTGATGTCCTCTACTTGCCATAAAATTTTGACAGATAAAATATCAAAAATGTGGATTGCGGGTAAGTTGAATAACGGCTTGGCGGGCAAGTTGAATCATTTTTTTTCTTACGTATTTTTTTGTTTTTTTGACGTTTGTTTCACATTTTCTTTGTTCTTTTATCAATTTTTGTTTGTTTCTTGATGAATTTTTACATCATACTAATATATAAAAATGAGTTGGTGTCTGTCTGTTCCTCTTTCACGCAAAAAAGGCTGAACCGATTGACTTGAAATTTGGCATGAATGTGTGTGGTAGGCCTAAGGCCGTCCTGTGGATGTGGGGTGAACCGCGAAGCGGTTCGGGGCGCAGCCCCTAGTTTTTTATTAGAAAAAAATCAAAATTGGAGAAATGAAAATACCAAATAAGCGATTAACTAAATCGAAAATTTGATTTTTTTTTCATGATTACATTATGTAATGTATATTTAAATTTTTTGCCTAATAAAATACTTTATTTCATTCTTTTTTTTCTTAAAAAATAACGTTTTTTCATTCTTAAGTATGGAAACTTACAATTATTCAACTTACCCGCACCACTTGTAAATCGGCGGGCATGTTGAATCACCCTTTAAATTGAGCTGGAGGGCAGTTAATAAAACATTTAAAAAAAAATTTCTTCTATGAAATGTAGTCAAAGTATTACCACAAACAAGTATATACAGATAACCAATGCCCATAGTAGCATCTGTACCCATTTTTAGCTCGTAGCCGACAGTCGTAGCTGACAAAACGCAATAAGAAAATGCCGAAACCAACCGACTGCGATGACTACGATCGTGAAACATTCTATTTGATCGCCGAAAGGCAGAAAGGGAAGAGGATATCTAGCAAACGATCGCAGTCGGTTGATTTCGGCATTTTCTTATTGCGTTTTGTCAGCTACGACTGTCGGCTACGAGCTAAAAATGGGTACAGATGCTACTATGGGCATTGGTTATCTGTATATACTTGTTTGTGGTATTACTCTATCGAACGGCTTAACCATTGGAGCGATATGTGACTTTATGTGCGCGCTACAACCTAAATTCTAAAAAGTAATTCAACATGGCCGGTCCTACTCTACTGATTTAGAGATCAAGTCACTCAAAAGACTAACTATCGCAAATTGTAACCGATTTTAATGATTTTTCCTTTTTTGGAAAGATAAGAGTCTGCTCTTTCGGGATGTTTTGTCTTTAGTTTTAAAAACTAAAATTATTTATATAAAAATTGAGTTACATTTGAAAAAATGTTTGAAAAAATTCGAAAAAATTTAGAAACCTAATTTTTCTCAAAAATTTGTCCTTTAAAAAAATATCCTAATGCTTTTTAAATTTTCTACAAAATGGTTTATATTTCATTGCTGTACCATTCTTAGTTTTGAAGTTATAGGCAAATAAGTGAGGACAGTTTTGTGCAAAAAAAATTAAATTTTTAAAAAATGTATGTCCCGAAAAAGGAATGCCTGGCTGACCTACCACCTGAAACGTTTTTTAGTAGATTGCAATTTGAGCAGAGACTTGAAAACGTCAATGTGGTCATCGCATCATTTTATTATACGAAAAATATTGATTGAATAACTACATTGTTAGTGTTGATCAAATGTAGTTTTGTACGAAAAAAAAACTAAAACAAAAAACTGCAGGAGGAAAAAGATAAACAAAAGAATTATGTTATAAAGCTTTTATTTATAAGAAACAATTATTTATAAGAAGTTTTCAATGTGATCTCCACTTTTGGAAACGCAGAGTTGATGACGTCTTGTAATTGCATCAGCCATAGAAAACGTGGAGATCACATTGAAAACTTCTTATAAATAATTGTTAGTAATAAAGTTTTATAACATAATTCTTGATTTTATCTTTTTCCTCCTGAAGTTTTTTGTTTTAGTTTTTTTTTCGTATAAAACTCTACATTTGGTTAACCCTAACAATGTAGTTATTTAATCAATATTTTTCGTATAATAAAATGATGCGATGATCACATTGACGTTTCCAAGTCTCTGTTCAAATTGCAATCTACCAAAAAAAGTTTCAGATGGTAGGTCAGCCAGGCATTCCTTTTTCAGGAGATACATTTTCTTAAAATTTAATTTTTTTGCACAAAACTGTCCTCACTTATTTGCCTATAACTTCAAAACTAAGAATGGTACAGCAATGAAATAAAAACCATTTTGTAGACAATTTAAAAAGCATTAAGATATTTTTTTAAAGGACGAGTTTTTAAAAAAAATTAGGTTTGCTAAATTTTTTCCAATTTTTTCAAACAATTTTCAAATGTAACACAATTTTTATCTAAATAACTTTAGTTTTTAAAACTAAAGACAAAACATTCAGAAAGAGCAGACTCTTGGATTTCCAAAAAAGGAAAAATCATTAAAATCGGTTACAATTTGCGATAGTTAGAGTCGTTTGATTGACTTGTACTCTAAATCAGTATTACATAAATAAAATCAGGTGTAGAAACGGCCAGAAGACGTGGATCCGCCTACAACGATCGCCAATAGATATTTAAGTAAGAAATTTTAATGAAAAGGAAATTAAGGAAACAATTTTTTATTTAAAACATAACAAAATCTATAATTGTCAATCTGGCCGTATGGTGATTTAAGTGAACGGCGAACAGTTGTATCAAAATTCCTGTTTGAAGTCAAACTTTGTAATGAGATTTTTTAAAAATTTATTCCAATCGAATTTTGATGTATGGGAGTTTTATGTAGAATCATATCCTAAATAACTTTTGTTCTTGCACTTTTTTGATAAGATGCACCGTTTTTGAATATCTCAATAAATTTTATTTATAATTGGTTTATGATAAAAGAAGTATGAAATAAATATCATACATACAGTGTTCAAAACGCTCCCATTTCTAGTATTTCGTTCAAATTAGTTATATTTATAATAACGAAGGTTTTACATAAATTTACTACTATTTCATCGATTCTACTACTATTTTTCGGTCGATTTATTACGATTTCGAAAATCAAAAGTCACAACCCTGAACAAAACGTTAATGCTGGGAGCGAAATATCGTTCTCTCACTAGTAAAATACATTCTTATTTATGTGTGTACATCATACCAAAAAGCCATCGCTCGAGGCTTTCATTCATTTTTATGCGAGACCCACAAACCGCTTTGAACAAGAAGCGAAAACTTAAATAGAAATCATTTTCGTTCCCAAGAACGAGAGTCGGAAACCACAGCAAACGCTTTTGCTGTTAAGAGTGAAACTTTTAAGAGCGAAAAGAACGAAATAACATGACATTCAATACATCAGATTCAATACACACAAAGGAGTAGCATAAAAAGAGTATAAATGTGAAATCTGTACTACAAGCAGCAAACACAGCATAGCAGCGGCAGTAAAAATTTTGATTTTGATCTTTAAAAAAATAATTGAACATAGTTTAACATAACAAAATACCCTAAACAATGCTTTAATGTAGGCCTGATCTTATAACACAGTTTCTGTTCGGCAGCAAGCCGATTTTCTAATTTGTACCCCCATAACCAAAATCCAACACGTATCAACGTCAAAAATGGTATCCGATGGGTAACGGTGGATTTTCGGACCTACGTGTAGAGCAATTTTTTCATAATTTGGTCCCAGAAATCAGCCCTCTTCGTTTGTACAGACCATTACAATATACACACTGTATAGACAGACAGACGACAGAGAGGCAGACAGACGGTCGGACATGCCAAAATCAAAATCTTTTGTCATCCCAAACACCCTGGTGTAGTTCGTTTTTGGGTCAAGCGATTGGTTTGATACGTTACAACTAAATCTAATATACTTCAATATGATTCTCATGTAGTGTCATAGATTAATACAACTACTATAGATGGGAAAATTCTAAGAAGACATTTTCGGTTAGAAGAGTATGAGAAACTTTCGTTCTACCCGCCTCATTTTCTTTGTGAAGATAGGAATTGATTTTGTGTGGGTATCGTATACAGTGCTGCCACATCTCGGATTTGAATTTTTTTTTATTGAATACATAAGTCATTTGAATACATAAGCATATACATCTTACATATTGGCAATACTGCGTCTAAAATCAACATCAAAACAAAGTTCGGTAATAATAAAAAACAACGAAATCAGATAGGTTTGTGAATTTATTTCAAAATTTGCGAAGTTCAAATGTGAATATCGGTAATATATACGGGTTTCTTTAAGTTTTGGTGATTTTATGCTCGCAAATAATATAAAAATATACGTTTCTGCCGGTGCTGGAACCCTAACAAATTTTCTTCCGGGATTTTTCTTATTGTCTGCTAAACATTCCCTAACAAGGCATTGAAGAAACTCTTGGAGACATTTTAGTGTTCATTTGTGGCAAAAGTTATTAAAAATAATCACTGTTAACAGGTGAAATCAGGAAATTTGTGGTGCATATGACGTATTGCATTGAAGACAGATTAAAAATGCAAACATTCCGCTGTCGGGAGGTCGTTGGTGTTAGTGTCGTGATCAGCTTTTGTATGCTCTTCTTGTGTTGCATTTATGCCTGTGGGGAAGAAAGAGAATTCCGATATCGCAAAATGGTGTTTTTTTAAATTTTTATCGCTTCTTGTTTTACTCGCATTAGGTAAACGAGAATTTGCGTTTATTTCCCATCTATAGTGGTTGTATTAATCTATGGTAGTGTGGAACTCCCCTCTGAAGTGCAGGAACAAACTTATTGGCGTTTTTTTATTTGTGAGATAGTTATAATTTTATTTGATTTGTGAGATGGAGTAACGTATAAACTCAAGAACCACTGCACCAACATAGACTATGTATCATGACCACGGTTTATAATTAGGTGTGGTCGCGGTATCGGCTACCCTTTCACCCCCTCGCCTGTTATCTTCTGAACCACTGAAGGGATTTGAATACGGTTTTCAGTGTTGGGCAGGTCAATCCAAAAAAAGTGCATTTTCATGCACTCAAACTACTCCGCTCTACATGGTGCGAGCCCCCTCTCCTTCTATCTCCTAAACTACAGAACCAGGGGCGTGGCGTTATTGGATGCAAGGGATGTATTGCATCCCTTACAAATCTCACAAAAATATTGGTAATTGAGTTTTTAAGTTGAAACATTTTTTTTTTTTCAAAATTCGATCATAATTAAGTTTGAGTTTATTGTTAGAGTTACTGTTTTGTGCCCTTTGTAGCTTCAATACAACTTAGAGTTACTGTTTTGTGCCGTTTGTAGATTCAGTACGGCACAAAATGCATTTTATCATACAGTCGTGATATATTCAACCGCGAATGCCTTTAAAAAAAGAGAGAATTTCTTAACTTGCCTTTGAAACTGTGTGGAAGCAGAAATTATTGTTGCATCTATGAGTTTTGTACGAAGAGAGATGAAACTAAATTTTAAGAGATGAAAACCTATGTTAACGACTGGAGAAAAGAGAAAATGTGGATGCAAAATAAAAATTGCTTCCACCTCAGCAGAAGTCAAATAATTTACGCTTTTATTTAAATAACTAAAAAACTAAGATCCGTATTTAAAAAGTTTTTTTTTGAGGACATTTAGATAATTTTGTTTTGAGTAATTCTATATCTAATATTCATACCATTTTGAACAAAAAATACGCGGTTTTCGCGTTTAAAAAAACCATTCCAAAAATAAAAATTTCTTTCGGGCGATCATTTCTCTTTTGCCTCGTAATGTCATATGCAACAGGAAGAGGTGAAATAAGCAATTCGAATCGTTGCTTCCGAGTGAAAATAAGTAAAAAAAATGCATTAAGGCAAATTGGTAGTAGCGTTTCTGCATGCGTAGTGAGTAGTGTCTTAAATTGTTTATTTATTAGCGTGTCTTTTTATTGTGTGATTTTTGTGATTTCAATAGTTTGGTAAACATGGCAGATTGTTGTGTAATCGATAGCTTATTAAAACAATCATTTAGTTCGCGCTCTTTTTCTGAAAAACAAAATATTCTTGATCGCGGGAGACCAAAACCAAAGTTAAATATAACAACAGTAAATAAAAGTTGTACGAGACGATTTTCGGTCAAAGTTTACGAAGATTTTAATTGGCTTTCCGGTTGTGCAAATTATCAAAAGTTATTTTGTTGCCCTTGTTTACTTTTTTTGAAGGATAACAACGTTTGGCAATCTGTAAGTTACAGCGATTTAAATAATTTTCATAAAGCTGTTTAATTTTCTTCAGAATTAGCAATTCTGAGTTAAGAACGATCTTGGTGTATCCGGATTTATGCGGACAATCGTAAATATTTTATTTTATAACAGTATTTTTTATACAAAAAGATCATTAATTTACTTTTTCTCTCGATTCGGATATATAAGTGTCTCGAATTAAAAACAAACACATAATTTCGTAGTCTGGGGATCAAAGATCGGATGAATTTTTCATAATCAACACAAAAAATACCTTTATTATGGCCGTTTGCACCAACATTTCTTAAATAATAACTTAGTTAAGTAAAACTTAGAAATAAGCTATTCTTATTTTAAAGTGTGTTGCACCAACCAAGTTGTTTTAAACTTAACTAAACTGAAATTAGTGTGAATCGCAGCTAGCTTCTTTGCTTTCGTGACATGTCAGATAATAAAAACTTCAAAAATTTCGATTGTGTTAATTGTTTTGTGAGACGAAAAGTAAGTATAACTTTTAACGGTAATTAGTTAGTTGCAATCATATAATTTACATCATTATCATATAAATTGTATTTGAAAATTTTAATGACGAAAGAGGAAAAGCCAAGCAGATCCAAAGGACGAAATTTTACAGAATCTGAAAGAAATTTCTTACTTCTGCTCGTTGCGGACGAAAAGGCAATAATAAAAAACAAGAAAACAGACGGTGTGACATGTTTTGAGAAAAATCATGCATGGGAACGGATAACAGAACGGTTCAATGCGCAATTTCTTCAATGTTACCGAAGTTCTGAATCAATCAAAAAATGCTATATGAATATAAAAAAAATTGTTCGTAAAGATGCCGCCATACTCAGACAAGAAACTTCATAAAACTTGCGTTTTGTTTCCCCGATCTGCTCCAGATTTTATGGGAACTTGACGAAGGTTTTCAGATGTTTTGCAATAGATTTTGAAACCCGAAGTACGACTCGCGAGACTGTCGATACATGTAATACTCCAAAATCCGCAATACTCAACAGATGATTTCCAGTGGCAAAAAATCGGAGCGTTAACAAAATTTGGTTCATGGGACAAATTGCTCTATTCCTGGATAGAACATTTCAAGTTTGAGTAAAAAGGAACTTTTGATTTTTATTTTAGCATACCTATCATGATGATATTCCAAATCACTATCAATTAGATTTAACACTCTGAGAACTCCTTGTTTTGTGAAACGAAACCTTTTGTAGAAAGCATCTTCATCAAAACTATTGAATAAATCGCATCTTAAATTCACACTTCGCGGTAGCCCTACTACTAAAAACTTAATAACTTCTAAATCGTCATCAAAGAAATCAAAATCTTCAAAAATATTAATGGAATCCATTTTGGTATTGGCTCTGTCTTTGAATATTAATGACTGTCAAACAAAACTTAAATCGTTAAGCCCTGAAATGTGGTAGCTTAGTTTAAGTTCCAATTTGACAATTTAAGTTTTCCCGAATCTGTTGGTGCAACAGAAAATTCATAACTTAAGAACAAAGCTTTCCTTAAATTTTTAAGTTATGTTGGTGCAAACGGCCATTAATAACATAAAAACCTTAAGTTGGCAATTAAATTCCAAAAAATTAAAATTTGCATCCCTAGCTTCAAAACTCACGCCACGCCCCTGTACAGAACATATTTTTATACGATTTTTAGTGTTCGATAGGTTATCTGTCAAGGTAAATTTTCGACCAATCCCCTCAGCTATCTCTGAAACTATTTTATGGATGTTCAAAATATGTTACAAAATAAATGCAAAAATCTTAAGTATCTAGCGATAAGGGAATTCGCTGTATTCCCTTTCTCTCAAGTAAATGGAAAAAATATTTGCAATTTTCTTGAAAGCACGAACAAAAAATTATTTGAAATATAATTACTGCATAATCTTTCTATACATCAAAACTTGAAAAAAAACGAATTTTTTCATATTCAAAAATTTATTAATACCCGGGCAACGCCGGGTTCTTGCAAGCTAGTAATAAAATAAAAGTGATAGGAGCATTTCAAAACTTTTATACTCGTCGCCTCTCTTACATTGATCTTTGGCAAATCCATTTGATTCAGCTGAATAATTTCAAAGGATTAAGAATCTGAAGAACACTGCAGAGCCTAAAATTGAAATAACCGGAGAAAAAATCATTAAAACACTTCGACAAGATGAAATAAATTTAGATGTGCTTTTTAAAGAAGTGGTTCTTTCAAAACAATTTTGATCATCAAACAGTGAAATATGGGAAGTTAGAAACTTAACTTCCGATAAAAATGGATCCAGCTTTTCAAACATTTTAAGGATCTAATTTTTTTTGTGACAAAAAAAAAGTCTGGTAACCCTACTTATAAACAACCTTTTATAACAGCTTTTCATACAAAAGTGAAAATTTGCCTCTAAGACTAAAGAACAACCGACAAAAGAAAAAAAAAGCCTGAGTAGAATCGGTTTCAACTATTCCTACTATTCACAGTAGGAATATGATTGTTCCAAACGTTTAGTCTTAGTTTTAGTTAGTGTTTTATTATATAACTCCTTAAGAACTTTTCTACAAAATTTCAGGTCAAAATTTGACAAAGTCACAAGCTTTGATGTGCAGATGTTATCTTAACCCTTTGTGGACCAGGAAGTGAACTGACAAAAAATCAATAACCATGACTTTTTTCGTTGAAAATTGTTCCAAAAAGCATTTAAAAAAAGACACGAACTAATTTGATAAAGGGGTGGTATTTACGGCTGTGGTATATAGAATGTTGGCACTATTGGATAAGCAAAAAAATATAAGGATTTAAAGTTGGTGGTACTTAAAAGTATCGACTATCAACATAATTCTATAAACCTATTTCCGCAACCGTTTGGCATGATTTCATAAAATATTTTCTTGTAAATGAAAAAAGGTCCTTGATAAAAAAAAGGGTGAATTTTTTTAACACAAGTCCTGCAAGTTTTCCAAAAATATTGAAAATTTGAAAAATGGCGGCCGTAGACACCATTTTGTCTAAGTGATACTGAAAATGATAAAGAATATAAAGAACTAGCTTGCATACCCGCCGTTGTCGGGTAAAAATTTTCTGCAAAAATTTTCTTAAAAAAATAACTTAAAAATTTAAAAAAAAAATCGTTATGCAGGACCTCCCGTTCCGAATTTTAAAATTCTAACACCAGATTCGTGATCAGCGGCTCCGAAACCCCCTTATTACCAGTTTTTTCGACAAAAAATGGTAAAAAGGATATTTGGGTTATCCTTACAGGAGCTTCCGTTGGCAATTTCATCACCAGATTCGTGATCAGCGTTTGCAAAAACCGAAAAAAAAATTGAAAAAAGGATATTTGCGTCATCCTTATAGGGCTATTCGAATTATGTAATTTCAACACCAGATTCGTGTTCAGCGACCCCAAAAACCCCTCCCCGTGAAACGGTTAGGAGCGAAGCACGTTCTGGAAAGTTCATTAGATATGTTTTTTGAAGAAAAAATGTTGCCGAGTTTCAGCCGAACTTTAGTAGTTGTTCTAAAAATGGTCCATGCTAGACTTTGGAATTTAAAAAATGAAATCTTTCGTCATGAGAAATTCGGTACAATTGTTTGTTCATATAAAAATTTTATTTCAAGAAAACCAAATATTTAACAAATTATTAACCAATAGCTTGCATACCCGTCGTTGCCGGGTTAAGTTTTTTGTATAAGTTTTAGAATACGAAGAAAACCGAAAAGAACTTAAAAACTGTTGAAAAAAATCCAATCCTTGCAGGACTCTCCGTTGCGAGTTAGCCTAACACCAGATTCGTGATCAGCGACCCGGAAAACCCCTAATGCCATTTTTCAGCTCTATTACGCTGGAACACAAAAGTAGCACACAAGAAAATTTTCTTCCACAAGTTTTGCCGTTTTTTTACCGCTGTTTACTGCTCAAAAAAAAATTGCCGCTGCAGCCGTTTTCGAGAAATTTGCTGTGTTCCAGCTTCAGGTTGAAGCTAGAACACAGCAAAAAAAAAATGAAAAAACAAAAAATGGAAAACGTACTGCTAATTAACTGCTTTTTTACTGCGCAAGAATTCAATTTGCTGCTCCAGCTGATTTCGAGATATTTGCTGTTTTCCATCTTCAGATTGAAGCTGGAACACAGCAAAAAAAAAATGAAAAAAAAATGTGGAAAATGTACTACTAATCTACTGCTCTTTGACTGCGCAAAAATAAAATTTGCTGCTGCAGCCGATTTCGAGAAAACTTGTTTCCCGCCAAAAAATGTTTAGTCTAATTTCACCGAAATTCGTTTCCTGCCAAAATTTTTACTTGCCAGAGCACAATTTCCAAGTCAAGTCTGCTCAAAAAAAATTGCCGCTGCAGCCGTTTTCGAGAAATTTGCTGTGTTCCAGCTTCAGGTTGAAGCTAGAACACAGCAAAAAAAAAAAATTAAAAAACAAAAAATGGAAAACGTACTGCTAATTTACTGTTTTTTTACTGCGCAAGAATTCAATTTGCTGCTCCAGCCGATTTCGAGATATTTGCTGTTTTCCATCTTCAGATTGAAGCTGGAACACAGCAAAAAAAAAATGAAAAACAAAATGTGGAAAATGTACATACTACTAATCTACTGCTCTTTGACTGCGCAAAAACAAAATTTGCTGCTGCAGCCGATTTCGAGAAAACTCGTTTCCCGCCAAAAAATGTTTAGTCTAATTTCACCGAAATTCGTTTCCTGCCAAAATTTTTACTTGCCAGAGCACAATTTCCAAGTCAAGTCTGCTCAAAAAAAATTGCCGCTGCAGCCGTTTTCGAGAAATTTGCTGTGTTCCAGCTTCAGGTTGAAGCTAGAACACAGCAAAAAAAAATGAAAAAACAAAAAATGGAAAACGTACTGCTAATTTACTGCTTTTTTACTGCGCAAGAATTCAATTTGCTGCTCCAGCCGATTTTGAGATATTTGCTGTTTTCCATCTTCAGATTGAAGCTGGAACACAGCAAAAAAAATGAAAAACAAAATGTGGAAAATGTACTACTAATCTACTGCTCTTTGACTGCGCAAAAATAAAATTTGCTGCTGCAGCAGATTTCGAGAAAACTCGTTTCCCGCCAAAAAATGTTTAGTCTAATTTCACCGAAATTCGTTTCCTGCCAAAATTTTTACTTGCCAGAGCACAATTTCCAAGTCAAGTCGAGTAAAATTCCTCAAGATTTTCTTTCCCGCCAAAAATTCCAGGTTCCGATTCCACCGAAATTGGCTCCCCCCAAAATATATATTTTCCAGAACACAATTTCCAAATAAATCCGAGTCAGATTTCCCAAGATTTCGTTTGGCGCCAAAAATTTTAGGTCTCGATTCTACCGAAATTCGTTCCCCCCAAAATATATATTTTCCAAAACACAATTTCCAAATAAATCCGGGTCAGATTTCTCAAGATTTCTTTTCCCGCCAAAAATTTTACGTCGCAATTCTACCGAAATTCGTTCCCCCCAAAATATATATTTGCCCGAACACAATTTCCAAAAAAATCCGAGTCAGATTTCTCAAGATTTCATTTCCAATATATATTCCAGCAAATATCTCGAAATCGGCTGTAGCAGCAAACTTAATTCTTGCGCAGTAAAAAAGCGGTAAATTAGCAGTACATTTTCCATTTTTTGTTTTAACTTTTTTTTTTGCTGTGTTCCAGCTTCAACCTGAAGCTGGAACACAGCAAATTTCTCGAAAACGGCTGCAGCGGCAAATTTTTTTGAGCAGTAAATAGCGGTAAAAAAGCAGCAAAACTTGTGGAAGAAAATTGTCTTGTGTGCTACTTTTGTGTTCCAGCGTAATAGAGCTCCATTTTTCACCGAAAAAATGGGAAAAAGAATATTTGCGTTATCCTTACAGGACCTTCCGTTTTTGAAAATTTTGAAAATCTAACACCGGATTTGTGATCAGCGACCCCGAAAACCCACGAGTGAAACTTTTCAGCCTCCTATTGAGCAGGATTAATGGCGATAATCACTGTTTAAAAACACTCAAACCCCCTTTACCACCCGTTCACCCCCTTAGGGGTAAAATTTCGGAAACCCCCGCCTTAGTGAGCGCCTACGCGATGGTTGGGACATACTGTGAAAGTTTCAAGTCTCTAGCTTCGGAGGTTTGGGCTGGGCGTTGATGAATCAGTAACTCAGTCAGTCACTCAGTCAGTCACTCAATCGGGTTAAACGATTTTATATATATAAATAAAAAGGAATATTATTTTTCACAAAAGAATGAAAAATATTATTAATTTTTATTCTTTATTATTTGCGAATTTTTGATGTTGAGAATAAATTATTTTCATTCTCTCGCGAACAGAATAAAATCCAGTCCATGTCGAGCAATTAATTTTTTCGCAAATGAATGAATTTCGAATATTCTTCGCACTCTGATAAAGAGTTAAAAGTACAAACTCAAGAAATTTTGTACACTCCTGGAAGTCTAAAGGGATCAAATTCCATTTTTTGCAGATTTCAGTCAAGTATTATCACAGAATAACAGAAGGGAATCGAGGAACAAAAATTTTTGATGTGCGAAGAACTTTCCGAGCCTTATGTAGCTATCTCATTTCCCTTGTAAGCACACGAATTGCTTTATATGTGTGCCCAGAAATGGCGGATGAAATTCCAGGGGGTTGCCAGAATTAAACTATTGGATGTGTTGATGCACATAATTTTATTCCGCTAAAATCACAAAATGGAAATTCGCGGAAATTTAATTTAATTCATATCCCTAATAACAGTTAGTATGTATGAATTAATTACGTTGATTTTTTGAAAGAAGCGTTAATGCTCGTCGCTCAGATTCTAGTAAAAACTTTTTTTTATCAAAAAGTTAATGTAATCGACATTACTCCAATACCCTATTCTGAGACTAAACTTTTAGATCTGTGGCGAGTTAGTTTATCTAACTACTTCTTTATATTCATAAAATACTTTAACAAAAAATATCTTTAAAAAATAGCAAACAGAAAATTTATCAATCAAAGTTTTTATCATATTAATTTCCATACATCCGACAAATAATTCGTTGAGAACTTAAAACCCTTACAAATCCAAAAGATGAAATTCAAAGTTCGGAAATTTATTGAAATTCAAATCTACGCGCCTTTTGCAATTTTTGAATCACGAACCCTTGAATCAGGTAATGCCAAGGTTTGACGTTTGTCAAACCGAACAAAAAAACATCGAGATAAATGTCGGAAACGTTTTGAATTTATGCCGATTTATTGTGTAAAATCGTGGATGTTGTGACGTGTTTATTGTTATGTGATACGCGGAGAAGCAGCGGATAACGTAATTCTTTTCAAAAAATTTGATTTCCTCGGAATTACGAGAAAATTTTAGTGTTTCCTAAATTTTCCCCCTTTTTTGTATCTAATCGAAAAAGTTTACCTTTCTGGTGCTTTCGGTACCCTAAAAAACGTTCTGTCGGGATTTTTTAAGCTGTCCGCGGAACATTGCTTGAAGAGGCATTTTAAAAATTTCAATTTTGGCATAATAAATAGTTGTTCCAACCTTTCTCGGAGACATTGAACTAAAAATGTAAACAAACCGACGTCGTTTTGTTTACAAGTAATATGCGTTTGTGTGCAAAGAAGAAAAAATTCAAACAGGGTTGCAATGGAAATAGTTTTTGGTTGATTTTCAATTTTGACAGAAAATGAGTTTCTTGGAATGGATAAAACCAAAACTCGATCGAATTGTCATTTTATCAATCCGGCATAGCGTTTTATGTTCTAAAAAGTGTTCTGTGTGAGGAGAAGTTAGATTTTTTCGATTGCTGGAAAAATGAAAACAATTCCGTATCAAACCCTGCAAAGCAAATTTCGCATGTTATATTTTTTATCTCTTTTGCGTGTTCTGTTTGACTATGAAGGCAAGAAAAGGAATTCCGGAAAATTCGAAGATTTAAAGCGAGTCGAAGATATTGTTTTCTATCGCCGATTCTTCTCTCTACCGTGCGACATTGAAATTCTCGATTGTTCCCTTCTGTTATTCTGTGGTATATTATGCAGTATAAAAAAATCCTAAAATATTAAAACTTTGTTAAAATATTTGTCAAAACTATGATAAAAAAGTTTCGACAAATATTTTAACAAAATGTAAATATTTTAGGACTTTTTTTTATACATTTTCAAATAAATTACGTTATGTATATTTTCAAATCGTGGAAAGCTTTTATTTCTGAAACTCCGAAACCATTGGAAATTAAATTTCGACACCTTGGGTAGTTCATATGACAATACACTAGTTTCATTACTTCGTCCTTGTAACGAACATGAAATGTCTTGTAAGGATAACGTGATTATTATTTTCCTCACATTTTGAGAAAAAAGTTTCATCTGGAGGTTTTTGGGGTAACTGAATCCGATTTTTTTATTATTTGCATTGCTTACTATATAGAACTTAAATGATTTTTGTTGTTTAAAATAATAAAAAAAAATTACAAGCTAATACTATATATAATTTTGCCGTGTCAAAATTTTTTGCACAAGTTTTTTTTTTGCACCAAAAAACCAAGAAACAACTTAAAAACTTTTGAACAAAAAATTCGTATTCCTAAACAAATCCGTAAAAACCTAATAATTATATAATCATAATACTTTTATTTTAATGCAGTAATTAGTATATGTTTAAGTTAACCAATAATAATTATACATTAATTGGTGTAATATACATGATAACGATAGGGGGATAAAATGTTTCCTTCAAACTTTTAAGGTCAAACATAAAATATTTCTCAAGATATTTTTTTGAACCCAAAATTTGTGATCATGATTGGAATAAAAAAAATGTTGAAAAGTCAGAAATTTTCATAAAATTGTCATGATTTGTGGATTTTGCACGAGTTTAAAATTCGAAAACAATTAAATTTACCTCATTCGTTTTGGTAGTGTTAAATCTAAACACAAATTTTAAAGTTTTACAAAAAAAATGTGGTAAAATAATTAAAAGCTAAAAGGAAACATAAAGAAAAAACGAGGTTTCCAAAAAGAAAACGAACACTGAAAAATTTAAAACACAAAGTTTAACGATTTAAAAAAAAAAACATAAAGAAAAGCCGCTGCGAACACGGGGATTCAACTCCAATAGTTTTTGTGCATGATTTTGTAACCAAAGAGATGAGTTTAAGCTACTTATAAAAAAATGTGTTCATTTATTAAAAAAATGTAAATCATAGGTCTCGTTTGCGTCCCTCCAGTGACTTTTGGCCCCCTCCCATTGTGTCACGCTGAATAAGCCCTTTTATTTATTGCAGCATTAAGGCATCAATGGGGTTGTTTCTATTCGCATGCAACGGCGGAGGGCAGTAGGAAGCTAAATTGTAATTTATGTCTAAAAATGTTGCTAAGGGAGGATGAATTGTTGTTTAAACTTTTGTTTGTAACGCCATACACTTTGTGCTAGTTTCAAGTTTTAGTCTCATTTTAGTCAATTTATATACAAAGAAAAATTAAACATATTAAAGGAATCCAAGGATTTGCGCCATGGTTGGAGTCTTCAAAACATATGTTCATTAAGGAAAACAAAAAACTGGTGAGCTAATTAAAAAAAATTTTATCAGTGAGATTATTGCAATGTCGGTGAACTTTTTTTCATCCGCGTTTAAAAATTCCTTGGACTACAAAGTTAAAAATTTTAATTCAATTACCTGACGAAAAGGGAAAATTACTTTCGCGATGAAGGCACGTCGCAAAGTTGTTCAAGATTATATTCTATTGGTCAAAATTCAATATCTTTTGATCCATTAAACATTTTTAAATTCGGTTTATTTGTATTGAATAGAAAACTCTTTTTCATAAAATTTCATTGGATGACTAGTTTCTGAGATATTGTAAATTAAAATTCTACTTATGTTCTGTTTATTTTTTAGTAAGAAAGTAGTTTTAATTTGCATATTTTTGAAATATCATAAAATATGATTATTATTAAATTTTTGTAAAATTGTATGTTTTTAAACATAGTGTGTTTGTTAAAGTAGATTTTATTAGTATCACGAACTTAAATAACAATTTAACTAAAATTGGTTTATCATATTATACATATTTCATCAACATTGTTAATTAAATTTTGTCTAGGGGTAATTGTTGTTTTTCATCTATAATTTGAGAGGGGTTGTTTTTATCCTGTGGTAACTTTTTAGCTTCTTCATCTAATTCCATATGTGGCGATTTCCATTGGTGTATAATGCTCGAAACGAATGGGTCTGATGTTACGAGCAATATGTTAAATAAGACTTCATATGCGCTATTCCTTGACATTTTCCTGGTGTCATTTTTTCCTGATAATTTTTCTGAAAGCAAGACTCGTTGTATTCGAAGGGCAAAGCCACCGATTACCGTTGCTGTGGAACGGGATATTTCTGTATTGTGACACCACATCTTTTCATTTCTCTCTGTAGGCCGGCGGCTCTTATGTGTGTAGCTTTCTTTGCTGCTACTTAGTGGTACTTTTGGAAGCTGATTTGCTTTTTTTCCTACCACTGATTGGATTGTTGATATTAAATTTTCGATCGAGGCTGCTGGTTGCGATTTTTTGCTGCTGGGGTGTAATGTATGAGTCCGACCCTATCAATCACCGGTCATCAATACATGCATATTTTCTATTACTGTTATACTCGATTCCCAATTGTATTTTTTCTCTTGCAGTTCATATTTGGATTTCGTGAAAAAAAAGTTGGAATTATTAAGATAAATAAGTCGTGCGTTTTATTAAGAACAAGTTGTACACTTATTTTAATTTCTTTCTTAAAATACATGGAATTATCTACAATATACCATCGACTATCGGGTAAACGTATATCGGATAATGGCTACCACATGTTTCGGTTCAATCGAGCCTTTTGATGTTGCTAAATCACAAAGCTGGGGCGCATATTTAAGACGATTTGAAATTTTTGCGGGGGCGAACGAAATCGATAACGACGTAAAAAAGAAGAACATCTTTTTGACTATGTATGGAGTGAGCGTTGTTTTCTGATATACCTGTAGTCTTTATTCTTTTTTTCTTGAGCTTCTTCTGATAGATCTCCAAGTGGCAGTAAATTATTTCTGATGATGTCTTCACCATTATATAATATCTTGTGGACTGTTTGTGGCATATTTCTCAATGCCTCATTCTTGTTTTTTATTTCTGCAGTGTTCTTGGCAAATTTTCCAAATTTTTCAGCATTTATTGCTTTACTGCAAGCAGTTACTGTTATTTCAGAAATTATCTCGGAGTCTAAGAAAAATCTTTTTGCTGTATTACCATAATTTGTGTTGTCAAAAACCTTTTTTTTTTGGTTGGTCAATTATTAATCCCAATTTACGAAATTCTTGCTAAACGTGTTTCTTTTTTGAATCCCTTTTTTGAAAATTTTCTGAGACTGAGAATGTGCTCCATAAAACAGATTCTTGCATGAAGAGATCCCCAAATTCATATGCGGAAATGTTAATTGGTGGTGTCAAATGTTCGTGGCTTAATTTTCTTGAGGTTATCTGACATATTATATAGCTGGATGCAGCCTTGGTGTTGGTTAATGCCTGACCAACTTTTCCATATATCATTGTCAATAATAATTCGAATTTTATTTCTATTTCTTGTCCTTCTATCTCAACTTGCAGTAGCTGTAGTAATACAATTTGAGATTTAATAGCTGCAACTTCTTCATTAACTGTTTATTTAGTTTCCTTTTGAAATACAAATTTTATTGACCTGCAGTATTTTGTTGAAGATAGCGTGACGTTACTCCAAACGACAATGGTTTGGGACGTGCCCGTTGATGGTTCTGCGTCTTCCAAATTTTGCCTCAATCGCAAAGGTACGAGAGATACCATAAAAAGATCTGTGTCCGAAGTTTCTTCATTTATAGCTTGTTTATACTCTTTTCTAGAGCTTGTTAATTTTTGTATTTGTTGTAAATGTCATTTATCCACGGTTCGCAATCCATGTAAAACTATAGGTGTGAAGCAGGAAGAAAATTGTTACGAAATTTTTGTTATTAAAAAAATTGTTACGAAATTTTTGTTATTAAAGAATTGTTACGAAATTTTCTGGGGTCTTTGTCATCTACATAGACGATAAAGGCGTTTATTTAGTGAATTTGTCGCTTCTGTTCGAACTGGACCCCGGCTTGCATTTCTTCCTGATAATTTTTCTGAAAGCAAGACTCGTTGTATTCGAAGGGCAAAGCCACCGATTACCGTTGCTGTGGAACGGGATATTTCTGTATTGTGACACCACATCTTTTCATTTCTCTCTGTAGGCCGGCGGCTCTTATGTGTGTAGCTTTCTTTGCTGCTACTTAGTGGTACTTTTGGAAGCTGATTTGCTTTTTTTCCTACCACTGATTGGATTGTTGATATTAAATTTTCGATCGAGGCTGCTGGTTGCGATTTTTTGCTGCTGGGGTGTAATGTATGAGTCCGACCCTATCAATCACCGGTCATCAATACATGCATATTTTCTATTACTGTTATACTCGATTCCCAATTGTATTTTTTCTCTTGCAGTTCATATTTGGATTTCGTGAAAAAAAAGTTGGAATTATTAAGATAAATAAGTCGTGCGTTTTATTAAGAACAAGTTGTACACTTATTTTAATTTCTTTCTTAAAATACATGGAATTATCTACAATATACCATCGACTATCGGGTAAACGTATATCGGATAATGGCTACCACATGTTTCGGTTCAATCGAGCCTTTTGATGTTGCTAAATCACAAAGCTGGGGCGCATATTTAAGACGATTTGAAATTTTTGCGGGGGCGAACGAAATCGATAACGACGTAAAAAAGAAGAAAATCTTTTTGACTATGTATGGAGTGAGCGTTTTTGAGCTGGTTGAATCCCTCATTGCCCCAGCCAAGGTAAGCGATAAAACATTTAAGGAGATTACCAAGTCACTTACCGAACACTTTTCTCTCCGTCCGTCCGAGACAAAAGCCTCGTTCAAGTTTTGGAAACGTGATCAATTGCACGAGGAGCGGATTGTGGATTATGTGGTCGAGCTACGCAGCCTTACACGTAATTGCAATTTCGATGCCAGCCTAAATCGCAATCTGCGTGATCGAATAATTTACGGAGTTCGCGACACGAATTTACAGCAACAGTTATTAGCAGTGAAGGAGCCGACACTCGAGAAAATTGTGGAATTTGCGTTAGCCGCTAAATCTGCCGTTATCAACCAGGGATTGATTGCTAAAGCCAACGACGCAAGCCATGTAAAGTTTGTGCATCAATCACGAAATCGCTCGTCCACACCCGCACGTGCAACGGGATCCGATTCTTTTAAGACGAAGAAATGTCTTAGCTGTGGGGGTGGCCATGCTCGAGATACATGTCGATATCGCTCTTCCATTTGTGATTTTTGTGGAATATCGGGACATCTTCAAGCAGTTTGTCATCAATAGCAACCTGAAAACGGTAAGACACCGATTCAAAATCAAAACATTCTAAAAAGGAATCATTCGAATTCCGTCAAACATGTGGTATCAAATAATGAGCTGCCTACTACAGAGACAATAATCATTCTTAACGGTGCCCGCTGTTCTTTTGAAATCGATTCCGGCTCAAGCACACCATTATTTCTGAATCAACATTCAATCGAATTTGGAAACAAAAACCTGTTCTGCGTTCACCGAATATTGTTTTGCAAGATTTTCAACAGAATCCAATATCGGTTTTGGGAGAAATCGATGTGAACGTCGAATATAATGGTAAAGTCGTCCGTCATCTTCCGTTACTTGTCACAACTGGAACAAGGGCCAACATTATTGTTCTCAAATGGTTCAAGCCATTGGGAATATCCATCCAGGGAGTACATTCGATAAATTCAGCAGCTATCACTGATGCCCTAAAGAAATATGATCATCTTTTTTCATCTGAGCTTGGGGAATACCGAGGACCTGCAGTAGTTTTGAAAATGAATCCTGCCGTGATCTCAATTCGATTGCCAACTCGCCGCGTGGCAATTGCGCTGCTAAAGCCAATCGAAAGAGAGCTCGACAAGATGGTACAGCAAGGAGTTCTAAAGCGCGTCGACAACAGCAACACCTATCGTATCTGTGGCTAAATCTGACGGTACTGTTGCCATTTGTGGGGACTACAAATCAACGATAAATAAGGCTCTTATACCGCATTCATTTCCAATACATTTAGCCACTTAATTGCTTTCGACTATGCCAAGAAGGAAAATATTTGCCAAATTGGATCTCGCACAGGCATTTCAACAACTTACCGTAGATCACAATTCAGCAATGGCTCAAACAATCGTCACACAAAAAGGGGCTTTCAAGGTCAAACGAATACAGTTTTGCCGCGGTCACACGACGCTGTTTTGCCAGCCGCTGGCTGCTGTTGCTACTTGACAGCGCTACTAACCAATTTAGTAGCTTGCAAGTAATTATTAGTTTGCTAGATTAGTTTGCAAGTAATTTGGAAAAATCAAATTTTTCACTTCTGAATGTGAATATCTCGGAAACGAATTAAGATAAAAACTGACGATCAAAAACAAATTGTGGCAACCACTATTTCCTTCATTTTGTGTCACATTGCACCATAAAAACGGCAAAAATAGAATTTTGGAAATAACGGTAAATTCCGACAACGGTTTGAGATAAAGTTCTTGTAAAAAGCAAAAATATGGCAAATTTTAATATCTTCAATTTCCGTTATATGGACCACTATCGAAAAACACTTATTTTCGGAGTAAAATTTGGAAAACAAATTTGAATTTTCAAAAAAAAAACTAGATTTGGTGTCTTGCGTTTTACTAAGCGTTTTTCGATAGCTGTTGAGAACAATTGAAGAAAATAATTTCTATAATTTCCTGTTAAAAATGCATTACACGCGTGGAGTACTTTCCAAAACACATTGAAAATTTAGTCGCTTAGTCATAGAGGCTGCACAGTGGCGTCCCAGTTTTTTTTAATAAAAAATTCAAACTGCTATAAAACCATTAAAAATAAAACTAACAGCTATAAAACTAATTCAATGTCGAATCATCAACACTCCAACACATTGGATTTGTGGTTAAAACGGTGGAATCTATGGTCAAAGAAAATTTTTTGTGCTTTGTATACATACGTCGCAACTTTTTTTCAAAATTTGGTGGCCGCCATTTTCTTTTTCAGATTTCGCGTTCCACCTGAACCAGTCGATGTACCCTAGAAAAATCTGAAATTTTTGGGCTCCAAAGAATGAACGAGTATATGACCACAAAGTAATCTGATAAATATGAAACAGAGAAAGAAATATACTGTCAAACACGAGCGACGGAGCAGCGTTACCAGATGAGCCAGATGAGAGATATATTTTATTCTTAGAAATTAAATACAGTTCTAAAATTAAGTTATACATTATGTTCGTTTGAATATAGAATACTAGAAATTCAGTCAAAACTGGTATTGTATTTTTTATAAACGTCATCGTTGCTTTGAAATTGGCATCATGATTTTGACAGACCGAAGATTTGATATGATTGTTTAAAAAATTGAAATAAAGACATTTATTTGCTAATTTTCCTGTGTTATATTCTGCAAATATCCAAACGATACCATTCGAGACCGTTACAATATTTTATTTTTTATGTTTTTCTCTCTTTTATTTCTGATAAACAGAGCCCATTATTTTTTCTCCCTTTTTAGTCCATTTTTCTAAATAAGATTGAAAAAATTTTTTTTTGATTTTTTCTATTTGTATTTGATTAATCCTATAGTATAATACGACGAATGTCTGTCTGAAAACCCGCCTAACGATTTTCACGAAACTTGGTGGTTAGGGATTTTCGGGGACAAGGAATCGATCTAGATAGGTCTCACCTCTGAGAAAATTCCCCTCGACACCCCTCGCCTGGTATCTTCGAATTGGGTGGTCCGATCTTAATGAAACTTTACAGTATTACTAAGAAGGCTATTGATTTTTCCAATACAAACCTGACTTTTCCCTCCCCTCGATACCCCTCGCCTGGTGTCTCAAAACAACGTTTCAAAAATCGGTGACACCGATTACTCAATAACCACTCAACCGATTTCTATGAAATTTTGTTATCGCGCGTTAGTTTTAGTTCTAGCTTTCTAGGTCGGAAATTAAAAAACTGCAAAAGCTCTGTAAAGCTAATGTGAATTTAGTTTTTCCCCAAAAATCAGCAAAAGTAGGATTTTGAGGTCGCCGAGCATGGCTCGGTCTTCCTGGTACTGTGACTATAAATCCAAAATGACGTCTGTCTTTCGCCTCGCTTATATATACTTTTTAGTTTATATATGTATATACGAATCTATATTTTCGAATTTAGTTTATTTACGCTTATACATATATACGAATTTATATCCTTGCCTTTGAGATATCAAGGATTTTTTGGTAAAGGGGATATTTACGTTATCCTTACAGGTTTCCTAATGTCAAAATCGAATTCAGCAACCCCAAAAACTTCCAGGTGTTTTTTTCCGAAAAATTTGAGGAAACAGATAGTCAAGCTATCCTTCAGGACATTCCTTTCAAGGACGATACCATAAAGATACCATATTTTTATTGAAAATATGGTATTGTCATCGGATTTACGTGTGTAAAAGTTTTTTTAGTCAATCGAATAAATGGAAGTGGATCAAAATTACATTGCAAGATTTGATCCTGGCAGACAAACAAATACGAAGGCAAGCTAAGTGAAAACTTTAAAGAAATTGTGTTTTGGAATATCCCCGAAATCTATCACCGAAATCTATCACCGAAATTTGAAAATTCTAGGGACGTACATATATCAGTATAGTGTACGTTAAAAAGAAAAGTGAAAAAACAAAACTAAAATCTTTGAAAACGCCCGACTAAAAAATCTTTAAGACCCAGCGCTATGAGGCACTTAAATATTAGTTAGTTAACCATAATATTTATATAGCTAACTACTGATTAAACGCTTCATAATACCGGGCCTTAACCCTTCGTTGGACCCCTATTTCAAACAACGTACTTTGGACCCCTCTGGTACAATTGTACCAGTAGGAATTTCATATGGTGCCATAAATGTCAATATTTTTTTGTTGATTTGAACTCTAGCAGATAAGAAAAAACTTATTCACATAATAATGTGCCGATGTGAAAAAGGAAGAGTAATATCAAATAAATAGTAAACACGGTTATTACTGTATAAAATTTAGTGCTTTATTAAACTGTTACTTTTTATTGATTATCTTTTGAATTGCAGGATATACATTTATAAAAGTGTACACTATGTACACTGCACACCGGTTTGGCACAATCCGCACAATACGGCAGCTAATCTTCCGATATCCTTTTTTTCGCGGAAATAAAAACATTTCCCTTTCACAGATGCAGATTTTGGTGTCTCACTGCTGTTGGATAATGAAATGGGAATTGTGGTTTCTAAAACTTCCTAAAAAAATATGGAAAGGTACACTAGAAAAAGAATGCTGAATGCTGTATGATGTATCTTACTAATATAGAATCCCAATTGACCAAATTGGTTGGAAAACCAATTGGATTTCCAATCATCTTGTACCAAGTACCGAAGGTACGATTTATGGAATTTTGCCTGGCAATCCAAGATTTTTTCCTGTAAAAATGGTCCTTTTTGTACCATAAGGTCCATAATTCCAAATGTTCCCACAAATATTCTTAAACTTTATAAAGGAAAATTGCGTGGTACATTTGGACACGGTACAAAAATTCCAACATTGGTCAATTGGGATTTCCACCGAACATATCTTCAATAGCCTTTCTCACTCTGTATTGTGAAATGACGGCCGGGTTATTCATTTGGTCTTCAATTTGTTTGTGTACTAGCAATTTGCTAAGTGTCAATAATGTGTGGCGGCGTGAATCCGTTTTGTTCGAAGGACGAATTTCGTTTTCAATGACATATGTGGCTAGAGCAGCAATGTCTAATATATTGAAAAAAGACGCAAGTAGCCAGCGCTGAGTAGCCCTGAGTAGTTGTTGTAAGAGTGGATAGCTTCTGGCTTTTTTTGGATGCCTGGTGTGTTTGTCGTGTAGTATACAGTTGATAGTAAAGTCACCGCTTTCCTTTTTTTTTTGGTACATATGAGCATAATGCAACTTTATTATCGTGAGAACCAAATAGTGTGCTAAGCACAGGACGTGTGATGCAAAAATATCCGAAGATGATCCAAAAATATCCGAAAAATTCACAAAACTCCTCAATAAACAAATGTAAAACAATAACGAACCTGTTAACTGCATTGTCACAACATGTTAAAATTCGTGTTACATGTTAGAATTTGTGGTACAAATGTACCACGGGGGACCAACGACGTACATATTTTTATTTTTTGGCTTCAGACGGAACTTAAAATATTAAAACATATTCTGGTTTTCGGAAAATTATTTTCAAACCTTTAATTGAGGCATTCCTGTAATTTTAAGTTTCTACGCATATATTTAGCATACTAATCGAATGTTCAAAGTTGAAATTGGTACAATTGTACCAAGGAGTCCAACGAAGGGTTAAAGGGATAAAATAACTAATTATTGAAGTAATTTTCTAATTATAAGCCATTCCCGGAGAAGCCCCGTATGTTTTTGGCTTTGCCTAGTAAAGCTATCCCAACGCACTTTTAAATTTACTTAAATGATTATATTAGCTTTAAACAAATTAAAAAAAAGATACACACAACAGCCATTTAAAAAACGTCTCCAAATATTTTAGAAAGGGCGCCATTTAAAGATTCTGTATATTTACCTGTTTTTTTTAAATATTATAAAAAATTCTGCACCCACTGAAGTAGCTGCCGATTCCTCCTAAAAAATAATCCAGTAAATTTGTAATCGAATGAAATCAGACACCAATTATAGTCTTTCAATTATACATCAAAATAATTTTAAGAAAAATCGTTTATGCGCGCAACTGTGGCGTCGAGTTAACTAAAATCGGAAAGCGTCCCCAGTAAATACCGAAAACTACCAAGCCAAAATACCGCCGAAAGCCATAACAGGGTTGGCACGAAAACCAAACTAATTTTTCTGAAAGGTGATGTTTGCATCGCGCGTTTTTCTAATTTTTCTGAAAGTTGATATTTGCATCGTGCGTTTTTCATTGGGTTTGTACATTAAGTCAATCTCCATTCCACTCAAAAAAAAGCAAAAAAAATTAATATAAATAGAAAGATACAATTATCTGTAATTGCCAGTGGGAAAGACAAAATATAAGCACGATGTTTCCATAGGAATTTTTATAGTCTATCATAGGAATTTCAACTTTATTCCATTCCCATACCATTCGATTTTAATATGAAAAGCCAAAACAAAACTTAAATATTTTGGAAATCACTATTTGTTTATTAAGAATGTGTGAGTTTCATTTTATAGTTGCATATGATTTTTCTAGGGTGAATTTGAAGTCAAACAAATTCATCTACAAAAGCGAATTCTTTCAAGACGTGAAGGAGGAATAAAGTAATTCCATGCACATCACAAATCTTGTGTATCCTGTGTACGCTGCGGGGAAATCAATCAGCTGTCAAAAATATTCAATGTAAATTCGTATGGCCGATCATCGGATCCAAATTAAATTAATAGAGTCTCAACCACAATTACGCGTTCGTGCGTGCGGCACCCACGCGGTGAAGGTAAAAACTACGCATTTATATGAGTAAATGTATAATTGCGTTGCCACGTCCCTGCCGCGTAGAGTAGGCTCAGTCTCTACTTTTAGACGCGGTGACAATTACTAGATGCCAAAACAAAATCATGCCGCACGCACGGACGCATGTTTCTGATTCTAACTTTAGTACACTGTAAATTAAGGAAATTTGGTATAAAATTTTCTAAATTCTAAATTGTCATTCTAAGGAACCAATTTGGGGCGCAAAGACCGGGTAGCTTCAGAGAATTAAGGTAGAACCTGAATCGTACGTCGATGCGTCCGTCATGCGTCCGTCACGTTGACAGTTCGAGTAGAATCAACGGGCTGCTATGAGTACTCCCCTAATAATAGAATAGAATAGAATAGAAGTTTATTGCCCAAGTATAAAATACATTAACATTTGAATATATCTTACGCTAGTCTTTTAACAACGTAGGCAAACAGTGCCTGTGTTTTACAAAGGAAATCTTTCTCTACTAGATTAGTATTCATTTGACATTGTATGCGTTAACAGTAAGTTATCTATTAGTAAAGCCAACTGCAATGTGTTGGATTACAGCCAATTCTGGTGTTGTATTACTATGCTTACATAAAATAACAAAACGAAAGAACAACAAATAAATAAATAACAAGAAAGAAAAGAAAAATGCAAAATAGTTATAAATGGCAATTGCCAGAAGAACCCTTTAAGACTGAGGAAGTGAAGGCCAACTCGCTCCCGTAGCTTTAGCCTCTGTGATGTATTACATCTCTTCCGAGGTAAAAATTTATACCACCAATGGTGTCCAAGTTGTTTGTTCGAATATCCTCGTCGAGTATGTCGAAAGGTGAAAGATAATACTGGGGGGTCGAAACTCGATATGTCTCAGGTAGTTCTCTGATTAAGCTGTTATCATGAAACTGTAATCTTCCAGAGCGTTTTTTCCATAGCGATATGCAATAAGATAGGAATGGAGTCATATTAGCCCTTTCATAGAGTTCCCTATTGGAAAAGTACTTGTTTAGCGCTTTAAATTTCATTGATGTGCAGTTGCGCAAAATTTTACGTTCGAAAAGCTCTGTTTTTTTTGCCCAGGTGGTAGACATACAGGACCAACAAGGAAACCCGTACGTGAGAATCGGTTTTATTACTTGTTTGTATAGAAGTAATTTCGTTTTCGGAAATAATTTACTTTTATAATGCAATAGAGGGAAGAGCGATGCATATACTTTATTTGCATAATTCAGCGAATGTTTTACGTGGAGATTGAATTTGGCTAGATTGTTGAAGTGGATGCCAAGATATTTTATGTTTTCTTTGCACTGAATAATCTGGCCGTCCAGGTTTATGGACAGTCTGGAGCAGACCTTAGCTATGCCAGGAGGTCCTTTTCCTGAGGCGTTTCTAAAGAGGATCAGTTCCGATTTGCTACTGTTGATACGTATTCCCCAAGAGGCATAATACTGGGAGATTTCCTCTAAATGAAGTTTTACCATTTCTGTTGCGATAATTGGGTCCTTATGTGTAGCCTTAGCTATGGTATCGTCCGCATAGACTCCCCTAATAATACGTTTTCCGATGCGGCAGCCGCATAGAGTAGGTCGAATTTCTACTTTTACATGCGGCAACGCACGGAAATGTCATTTCGCAAAAAAGTTTGTTTACGATTTAAGCAATTTAAGTATGGAACAAATTGAAAGTAATTGTTTCGACGATAAACTAATAGAAGAAGTGCAAAACAATGAATTAACTCCAGATTCGTTGCCGTACCCAACTGTCACCGCATTGAACAGTCAACCGGACGCACGCATGACGGACGCATCGACGTACTATTCAGGTTCTAGCTTTAAGCAGAGAAAATGCCGACTACAAGTCGGATTTTTATTAAATTAACCCGTTCGGTACATGTTTTTTGCTATGGGGGTTAAAGATTCTCTCTATACAAATTAATGATGTTTAAGCTATTAGTATTCATTTAAAACAAAAAAAAAAACAAAAAAATTAAAAAAATTTATTTTTTAGAAATACGTCCACTGTAGTCCAGCTTTTTACTCAAAAAATCAAAATTGGGTCACAAATGCACTTAAAGGTGCACTGAATGAGAATAGAGTGTTGAAAATAAATAAATAAGACGTCAATTCAAATTTTTAACTCCGTTGCCATATGGCATCAAAATACCGAATGAAATTAACTTAAGGAAACAGTTTTCATACTCAGAGAATTTTCGAAACTAAATTTTATCTCATTTTACCTACTAAATCAAATTTTTGCAATTTTTGATTCAAAATACCAAGTAATTATTAAGCTATCAAAGACTGTTTTCCCCACAGCAGACGAATTGGACATTAATAGCCCTATTATGTAAGTCGTGCGGACTCGTCAGTCCGCAGCAATAGTTGAGTCCGTTCCGCAGTGATTTGGTATTATGTAAGTCTGCATGCCGTTTGCGGACTAGACTCTCTGCGATCATATGCGTTGGTTCTCGTTGAACTGTCAAACGTGTCACGCGTCTGACAGGACGGTTTCTGATTGAAAAGAAAAATAGAGAGTGTGGCAAAGCCAAGGGGTAGAGTAGTTTGGTTATAAGATGGCGGACGAAAGGTTGGACGTGTCGTGCGAATAAATGAATTTTTAAACCAACTAAAACCGTTTTTCTTTTGAACTTAATTTTATAACGTAGAGTCTTCGTGACAATATTCAGAATTGAGATTTATAATCCAAGAAAAAAAACAAACATGAGACGCGAAGTGGAATTGTTGAGTGACGAAAAATTAAAAAGCGAATTGGAAAAACGTGGACTTTCGATCGCTGGCGAGCGAAGTGCGTTGGTGTCGCGACTGGTTGAGGCAATCGGAGAAGACGTGGAAATTGAAAGGGAGGAAAACGGTGACGGATCGACGTTGCACGATCTCCGTGAAAAGGTGGACCTCCTTACGAAATTGATTACCGATTTGGTTGTTCAAATGCCGCGGAGCACGCCGGCTCACGATACGGGCAAGAATAATTCGGACATACGTATTCGAGACACGGAAGTCTCGAGACAAACGATAGGGGCCCCGGGTGCTCCCGAAACCCGCAGTGTGGTCGACTCGTCGGTTCAGTTGAACGATTCTCCGTTTTTGCGAGTAGAGGAACAACATGCAGGTGTGTGTGTGGAAAAACCGCCAAATTACTACAATGCCGGTGGTGGAAAGAAAGAGACAACTTTAGATGTTGGTGCGAATCCGTTTTTTTCCTGAAACGGACACGAAAAACGTCAAGCGGGCCATGTTCAATAATGCTGATTTTGTTGAAGAAACTTCGCTGTTTCACGGTATTCGAGATATTGCCGAAATGTTGCCGTGGTTTGACCCGCTGGAACGAAATTCAATGACCATCGACGCGTTTGTAAACCGAATAAATCAATTGAAAAGTGCATATCGGTGGGATGACGAGGCGTTAATACTGGCTGTACAAACTCGATTGAGAGGCGTTACCAAGCGCTGGTGTGACAATTCGAGGGTGATTTATCGGAAGTGGTCTGAATTTTCGAGGAATTTGCGAAAAACCATCCCCTGTTTTGATAACGAGGCTGATTTTCATATGGAACTAATGAAAACGACGCGAAGCAACACTGAGTCGGTGGAGGAATATTACTATAGGATGGTGGCATTAGCGAATAAGGGTAATATTTCCGATGCAGCCGTTGTGAAATATATTCGAAACGGTCTGCGTCATTCAACGCTCCAAAACGCGATCGCGGGGATGGACTTGCAAACCTTGCCGGAGTTGCATTCAACCATTGTGCGTTTCCTTCGACATTCGAGTAAGATGGACGAAAAGACGAGTCGGTTACCATCTAAAATGCCTAGTACCACGAAAGAGAAAAATGAAGGCACAGAGACGACTTCATCTGGCATAAAGTGTTACAATTGTTCTGAGCGCGGACATTTGTCAAGGAACTGCCCTAAACCACAACGTCGTGATCGGTGCGAGAAGTGTAAAAGGACTGGTCATGTTGCGAGAGATTGTCCAAAGACAGACGATCGTCCGGTTTTGTGCATTCAGGACAAAAGACACAGTGGAAAAACGGACACGAGTCAAATTTTCAAGGACGTGGAAATCTCCGAAAAACAATATCGCGCCCGTATCGATTCTGGGAGTAGTCGATCGTTGATTTCAAAACGGTTAGCTGACGAATTGGGCGAAATCCAAACGTTCGAACCACTTACACTTTGTGGATTTGCTGGAGGATTGTTTAAATCCGATTCATTCGTGGAAAAATCGATTACGATGGACGGAATGACTATCGTTGCTAGGCTGCTCATCTTGAATGACGAATGTGTGCCTGGTGATTTGTTGTTGGGGGCGGATGTCTTGTGTCGCCAGCAGCATCGCGTTGTCATCGAATCCGTAGATTGTAGGTTCGAGACACGAATCTCTCCTCAGTTGGCCGCGAGTGTTGCCGCGGGAGACTCAAAAGTGAAGTTAGAGGAACTTCTTCGAACATACAGTGACTGTTTCGCGAGGGACTTAAAGAGTCTGGGAAAGTGTCGCATCGGTGAGGTGAAAATCGCGGTGACCACAGATAAACCAGTCGAAAAGAAACCATATCGTATTCCGTTCGCAAAGCGAGAAACTGTTCGTAAGATGATCCGGGATATGCTCGATGCCGGGATCATTCGGAAAAGTTCGTCCGCGTATGCATCTCCCATTATACTGGTGAAAAAATCAAGCGGTGAAGATCGATTTTTCGTGGATTACCGCGAAATGAACTCGGTTACGGTCAAAAAACCCTTTCAAATGCCAATCGTCGAGGAACAAATCGCTAAGTTGTCTGGTTACCGGTACTACACAACGCTGAATATGATGTGAGGTTACCATCAGCTATCCGTGGAAGAATCTTCGCGCAAATATACGGCTTTTGTAACGGACGACGGACATTTCGAGTACAACGTTCTCCCATTTGGATTGGTAAATAGACCAAGCGAATTTCAGAGGATCGCCAACGAACTGGTACAGAAAATGCCGCAAGGCGAAGTAATTTCGTATTTGGATGATTTTATCATCCCTAGTGTGACACCAGAGCAAGAACTGGAGCGACTTTCACGTTTCCTATCAGTGCTACGCGAGACGGGACTCACGCTAAAACGAAGCAAGTGCACGTTTTTGGCGGAAGAGATAGCATTTCTGGGTCATCACATCACGGCGTCCACGGTCAGGCCAGACACGGCCAAGACAGATGCGATCCGGAACTACACTGCGCCAACGGATATTCATGGAGTCCGACGGTTTTTGGGGCTCACGGGTTTCTTTAGGAAATTCGTCCCCGATTATGGACTAATTTCAAAACCTCTCACGAATTTATTAAAAACGAAAAATGGTTCTATTTTCAGATGGACTGAAGAGGAAGAAACAGCCTTCCAAAGACTCAAGGAAAAGCTGTGCCACGACCCTCTCCTGGCCATCTACGATCCTGGCAGAGAACACGAGGTGCACACCGACGCCAGTGCTGTTGGACTGGCTGGCATTTTAATGCAGCGACAGGACAACGTTCTTCATCCTGTCTTCTACTACAGCAGGCACTGCACGGAAGCGGAGCAGCGGTACAATAGTCACGAACTGGAGGTTTTGGCTATCGTCGAAACCCTTGAACGTTTTCGCGTCTATTTATTAGGAAAACGTTTTACGATTGTCACGGATTGTTCGTCAATCACAACAACGAAAACTAAACGACCGCTGATCCCTCGAATCGCACGATGGTGGCTAAAGTTGGCCGAATACGATTTTGTTTTGGTTCATCGATCTGCCGAGCGACTACGTCATGCTGATGCACTGAGTCGAGCGCCCTACGAAGAAGCCCGAGAACCTTCTGACGTCTCCAGTCTGGTTCTACTAGTAGACATCCATGAGCAGGATTGGATTGCGAGTCTCCAATATCAGGACCCCAAGTTATTGGAGATACGATCCGTACTAATGGGACTAATCAAACACGATCAGACGAGACAACTAAAACGCCAATATGAAATCAAAGAGGGTCGATTGTATCGTCGTCTGGGAGAAAGGACAGCATTGGTAATTCCGTCAGCGACCCGATGGCGAATACTTAAACTCTGTCATGATGATGTAGGACACGTCGGCGTTGAAAACACTCTGGAGCGCATCCAACGACATTTTTGGTTTCCCAGAATGCGTAATTACGTGAAGTCTTACCTCAACGCATGCGCCGATTGCTGTTTCAATAAGCGGACGTCGGGACAGACTGAGGGTCGACTCTACGCCGAAGAAATCGTTCCGATTCCTTTCAGAACTTTACACCTGGACCATCTGGGACCTTTTCGACGAAGCAAGCGAGGGTTTGTGCATGTATTGGCGATCACCGACTCCTACACTCGATATACCATACTGCGAGCTGTGCGATCCACGAAAACACAACCCGTCCTAACAGCTTTAGTGGAGCTAACCTCATTCTTCGGACTTCCCAAGCGCGTGATCACTGATCGAGGTACGGCTTTTACCTCTCGTCCGTTCGAAGATTTTTGTTTCGAGATACAACGAAGGTGGCGACGAGAACTCCGCGCGCTAACGGGATCGTATAACGAGTTAACCAAACGATCTTAACTTTCTTGCGAACTTCTGTTCAGGACGATGGTGATTGGGATGTTAATCTACCGAGGTTGCAGTGGACACTCAACACCCAGCGAAATTCAACAACTGGATTTAGCCCAAATCAACTCGTCTTCGATTTTCAACTACGTGACGTCACCGAAAATCATTTAGTTCAGGCGGTACAATCTGACGACTATGTGCTGCCCACCAACGCAGAACGATGGCGAACGAGAATATCGAAGCTTGTCGAGTAAAGTGGAAGGAACGTTTTGATCGACATCACCGAATTCCTCGAACATACGAATCAGGAGACTTAGTCGTACTGGAACACGTTGCACCAGCTACTGGAGACTCCCGAAAACTGGAACCTAAATACCGAGGTCCCTACGAGGTCACTCGAGGTCCCTACGAGGTCACTCGAGGTCCCTACGAGGTTTTGGGACATGACCGCTACATTGTGACGAATCCGGAATTCCGATCTCGCGGACGTCGATTTACTTCCATTTACGAGGCAGGCAAAATTCGACCATGGTGCAATCTTTCCGCCGAGCTGAATGACGCTGAAGAGGACGAGGACGAGGTCTTGTTCGTCGAGGCGACGAACAGTCAGGAGTGGCCGAACTGTCACGCGTCTTACAGGACGGTTTCTGATTGAAAAGAAAAATAGAGAGTCTGGCAAGGCCAAGGGGTAGAGTAGTTTGGTTATAAGATGGCAGACGAAAGGTTGGACGTGTCGTGCGAATAAATGAATTTTTAAACCAACTAAAACCGTTTTTCTTTTGAACTTAATTTTATAACGTAGAGTCTTCGTGACAAAAGTGATTCATTTCAGTTCTCAAAGATTTTATTTATTTTTCTAAAATATAGCAATGTTTCCAAGTATAGCACTTTTTTATTTAATGATAATAACAACACTGATATGAAAAGTATAAGAAAATCAATTAGAGATGCTCCCAGAAATCGTTTACCTCTTGTTTTGTTTTCTCTGTCGGGAACCCATTGGCGATCTTAGGGACCTTCTCCTCGATCAGAGTTTTGAATTGTGTTTTAGTAGTTTGCTTCATTGCCCCATATACATATGTACGTGGGCAGTCCGATAAGTACTTAGCCTCACCGCCCGATGGCGCCACTATCGTAGGAGCAATTTACTATCGTGTAGTACATTCTCATAGACGGCTACAGTCAAAATTCCAGCCGAATCGAACTCGTAGTTTTGTTTTGACCGCGTATGGAAGCGGGCGTGTCTGCGGATTTCAGAAAAATGAAAAAAGAGCAATATCGGTCGGTGATTCGATTCTTGTTTCTGGAAGGGAAATCGCGCAGCGAAATCAAAGAGCGCTTGGATGCTGTGTACGGTGACCCTTCTCCTTCGATGGCGACCGTCAAAAATTGGTGTAGCGAGTTTCAACGTGGTCGCACGTCGGTTTTTGATGAGCCACGCCCAGGTGCCACGAAAACGGCTACCACGGAGGATAACATAACAAAAATCCACGATCTCGTATTGGCAGACCACCGATTGAAGGTGCGCGAGATAGCTGAGACAGTAGGCATCTCAAAAGACCGCGTGGGTCATATCCTGCATGAAATTTTGGGCATGAGAAAGCTGTCGGCGCGATGGGTGCTGCGTTTGCTCACTCCGGACAACAAGCGCAACCGTGAAACCACTTCACAGCAGTGTTTGACGATGTTTAAG
Source organism: Chrysopilus asiliformis (assembly GCA_964034945.1). Classification (NCBI taxonomy): domain Eukaryota; kingdom Metazoa; phylum Arthropoda; class Insecta; order Diptera; family Rhagionidae; genus Chrysopilus; species Chrysopilus asiliformis. Next base: position 62,828,452 of record OZ035960.1, read on the forward strand.
CACAATCCGAAGGTGTTTCTGCGTCGTTTCGTGACCGTCGACGAAACATGGATCCACTGGTACACACCAGAGACTAAGGAACAGTCGAAACAGTGGACTTTACCCGGCGAACGTGCTCCGAAGAAGGCGAAGACTGTCCTATCTGCCGGAAAGGTGATGGCCACCGTTTTCTGGGATTCACAAGGTGTGATCTACATAGACTACCTGGAGAAGGGCAAAACGATCACAGGGCTCTACTATACCGAATTATTGGGCCGCCGAATTGCAGAAAAAACGGCCCCATTTGGCGAAGAAAAAAGTGCTCTTCCACCATGACAACGCACCGGCTCACATCTCCGCCGTCGCCACGGCCAAATTGGTCGAATTGGGCTACGAACTGCTGCCCCATCCACCGTATGCGACTTCTTTTTGTTTCCAAACTTGAAAAAGTCACTCGCCGGGCACAAATTTGAGTCGAATGAGGAGGTCATCGCCGCCACGGAGGCCTACTTTGCAGACCTCGAGAAAACGTATTTTTCAGACGGGTTAAAGAAGTTGGAGCATCACTGGGTCAAGTGTATCGAGCTAAAAGCAGACTATCCCCCCAATTCTATGTAATAGTTAAGAGTCTCTTAACTTGTTAACTGGCGTTAAGAGGAAATTAATAGAATTTGCTATTCTGGTTAACAAGTTAAGAGACGTCAAATAAACTGACGTCTCTTAACTTTTGCGGAGAGTTTTGTTAAGAGATTTTCGTATTCTGGGTAAAAATTAACGGACGATTCTAACCTCAAAAACCTCTTAACTTAAAAGGACCTCACGGACTACCTTTTATGATCTCTTAACTCGTTTTTGTAAAATAATTTGTGGTTATATTTGCGTGTCACTGTCGAAACGATGGAAAATTATGCATATTTCCAGATTCTATTAGAACTTTACAAGTATTTAGAAGATCGGGATACAAGGTTAGTGTTTATATCATATATGTAATGGATATAAACCTTGTTTATTATTTGCTTGTTTCAGTTCTACTCTTTATTTAAAAAGACTTCGGGATTGCACTAATCCGTTTGACATTCTTGAAAACATATTTAGGCAAAACTTTAGAATGCCTCAGCATTTGGCTATAAAAGTAATACAGCTTTTGGAACCACACGGAAGGGACAAGAGTTCGCAATGAATACGCGCATAATTTGTGACCCAAAGAGATTGCGAATTAAAAATTTAATAAAACAATATACAAAACACATTTTAAATATATTTTTAATTTTCGTAAACAATAATATTTCATATCTAAACAAAACGAACAGTTCTTTCATTTCTCTATAAACTAGAAGCATAGAAGAACGGGTTAATTGCCTCATCACCAAATATTCCGATTTTCCGAACACATTTATGACTCGATTTTCAAATTCACTTAGAATATTCTTCGGTGGACCGCCTCCAGTGCCATGAGCATATATCTCGGAGCGTTTTCTGCTTTTTAGTTGGTACTCCCAACCTTTTAAATTCTGTAATACATTTTAAGGAAAATTAGCATGTATTAAGGTTATGTTAAACACTTACATCTATCCATTGCTTGACAGTTCTTTCCGGGCCTTTCTTATTTAGAATTTCTTGTAATTCAGCCCATGAACTTTTATATTCTTTATTTAATGAATCTAAGGGCGCCTGGTGTTGGTTTTTGTGTAGTTCGAGGCTGTCGCCTTCTTTTGAACGGTGGTTCCTCAATTTGTTCGAATTCTGTCAAGAACATAAACAGGTATTTAAATAATTCACACAATTGAATAAAACTCTTACCTTCCATCGCTCGCTAAGTGTTGTAAAACAGGTATGATATGGAAAATTTTATTCAATTTCATCCAAATATTGGATTACATCTGTGAACTACACATGTGAGTTGAATGTCGCTCGATTTTTGTTTCCTTAAGATTTTGAAACCTCGGCGTTGCCAGATATGATGTTTAGAATATGTGGAGACTCTCTTATTTTCTGTTAATGCAAATCCCTCAATTCTGGATAAGAAGAACTAAGAGGTCTCTTAACTTTTAAGTTAGAGGTGTTAAAAGTAATTTGAATTCCCGATAAGAGTTTTTTGTAGACTTTGCATTAACAGAAAATAAGAGAATCTCCACATATTCTAAACATCATATCTGGCAACGCCGAGGTTTCAAAATCTTAAGGAAACAAAAATCGAGCGACATTCAACTCACATGTGTAGTTCACAGATGTAATCCAATATTTGGATGAAATTGAATAAAATTTTCCATATCATACCTGTTTTACAACACTTAGCGAGCGATGGAAGGAAAGAGTTTTATTCAATTGTGTGAATTATTTAAATACCTGTTTATGTTCTTGACAGAATTCGAACAAATTGAGGAATCACCGTTCAAAAGAAGGCGACAGCCCCGAACTACACAAAAACAGCGTGAGGCATACGTTGCTTATTTACAGCAACACCAGGCGCCCTTAGATTCATTAAATAAAGAATAAAACATATATTTTTTATTAGTACAATTGTTTAAGACTTACAGTCTATCATTACAGTCTATCAACCTTAATAATAACCGTACCTGCCAAAGATGTAGTACTAACGCTAAAGATAATTTGTATCACTTTTTAAATGAATGTTCGTTATCTAAAGAAATAAGAAAAGAATTTGTTAGTAAAGCGCCGAATGATTGTGACTCTGTAGATGCTTGGCTTATTGCATTACGAGCTGATAATTTAGAACTTATAAATAATATCTTTAACTTCATCAAACAAGCAAATGTATTATTGTATTAAATTCATGTATATAGATAATTTTTTTTTATGTAAAATTTTGTAACTCCCATTGATAGACTGTAAATAAAGAATATAAAAGTTCATGGGCTGAATTACAAGAAATTCTAAATAAGAAAGGCCCGGAAAGAACTGTCAAGCAATGGATAGATGTAAGTGTTTAACATAACCTTAATACATGCTAATTTTCCTTAAAATGTATTACAGAATTTAAAAGGTTGGGAGTACCAACTAAAAAGCAGAAAACGCTCCGAGATATATGCTCATGGCACTGGAGGCGGTCCACCGAAGAATATTCTAAGTGAATTTGAAAATCGAGTCATAAATGTGTTCGGAAAATCGGAATATTTGGTGATGAGGCAATTAACCCGTTCTTCTATGCTTCTAGTTTATAGAGAAATGAAAGAACTGTTCGTTTTGTTTAGATATGAAATATTATTGTTTACGAAAATTAAAAATATATTTAAAATGTGTTTTGTATATTGTTTTATTAAATTTTTAATTCGCAATCTCTTTGGGTCACAAATTATGCGCGTATTCATTGCGAACTCTTGTCCCTTCCGTGTGGTTCCAAAAGCTGTATTACTTTTATAGCCAAATGCTGAGGCATTCTAAAGTTTTGCCTAAATATGTTTTCAAGAATGTCAAACGGATTAGTGCAATCCCGAAGTCTTTTTAAATAAAGAGTAGAACTGAAACAAGCAAATAATAAACAAGGTTTATATCCATTACATATATGATATAAACACTAACCTTGTATCCCGATCTTCTAAATACTTGTAAAGTTCTAATAGAATCTGGAAATATGCATAATTTTCCATCGTTTCGACAGTGACACGCAAATATAACCACAAATTATTTTACAAAAACGAGTTAAGAGATCATAAAAGGTAGTCCGTGAGGTCCTTTTAAGTTCAGAGGTTTTTGAGGTTAGAATCGTCCGTTAATTTTTACCCAGAATACGAAAATCTCTTAACAAAACTCTCCGCAAAAGTTAAGAGACGTCAGTTTATTTGACGTCTCTTAACTTGTTAACCAGAATAGCAAATTCTATTAATTTCCTCTTAACGCCAGTTAACAAGTTAAGAGACTCTTAACTATTACATAGAATTGGGGGGAAAGTCTACAAAAAACTCTTATCGGGAATTCAAATTACTTTTAACACCTCTAACTTAAAAGTTAAGAGACCTCTTATGCCCGAAGTCTTCAGTCCCAGATATACTGCGGATAACACCAATTGGGAGATATACTAAGTATATCTAAAAAAATGGAAGTCTTCGTAGCAAAAAACATCGAGATAAAGATATCTCTCGGGTAAAGTTATCTCTTTGTCTGAGGTCGAGATATCTGTATATTTTTACCCCAGCGCCACCACTCACTTTTTAAAGCAGTTGTGGACAGTTGCAGAATAAAATTAAAATATTGAAATCGGAAAGTTAAAACGTATAAAAAAACCGATGGATTCGTTAATGGAAGTGAATATTTTTTCTGACTCTGACAGTGATGAACCAGCAATCATTTCAAGACCCTACGTACTGCAAATAAGGGTGAATCATTTTGATACTTGGAGTGAAAGTGAATTTGTCATGAGATTTCGCTTAACCAAAGCAACATTTCAAGCACTTTTGCCTAGAATTGAAGCTGAAATATGTATTAATCATAATAGGTAAAAACGAAATTTGTTATTTATTGTTATTAAATATTTTCAGAAGCAGAGCAATGCCACCCAGAGATCAACCATTGTTGGCTTTACGGTTTTATGCGACAGGTTGTTTTTTAAGGGCGTGTGCTGATTTCTCAGAAGTTTCGGCTAGTCTCACTGGTCGTGTGGTAGCTAAGGTTTCAAAAGTTATTGCGGCGCTGGATCATGATATGATAAAAATCCCAAACACCATACAAGAAATCCGAAAATCGTTTCCATTTGACAGAAGTGCTATCAGCGCCACGATCGGACAATAAAACATTTAAAACAATAGCCTTCGTGATTAGAAACAAGCCGTGATGCTGCTTTTGATTATAAATTTAAGGTCACTATTTCGACCACGATTTCATTGATTTCTTCGGTTCTTTGCTTCGCGAAACAAGATATAAAGGTGGTGAATTACTCGAAAGCTATAACGGATAATTTGCATCGTACCTTTCACTTCGAAAATCCTTTAATAAGAACACACAATTACAGAAAATACCTCTTTATGTGACGTCACGATAGTTTGTATCAAGGTGGTGTTTTATTGTATCCAGTGTGCAGGAGTTGTGGAACCTTATTTCGAGAGTTGCTATACCGAGTTGGAATTTTCATGAAGATGCCCAAGTTAAAGATATCTTCGATATATCTTTATCTGCGGTATAGCTATCTGACAGAAAAACTAAATATGAAGACCTCGGGCATTAGTTCTTCTTATCCAGAATTGAGGGATATGTTGAGAAATAAATGGTCACTTTTCCAAAATTTTCATTTTTTTTTGTAGGCTAAGTACTTATTGGACTGCCCACGTATATATAACAAAACATGTTAATTATAATATATAAATAAGAAAAAATCATTTACTTACCAGTCTTTTTTTCTCATAACCTCGAAATGTCACTGGAAAATGTGAGTCCGCAGCCAAATAGATGCTTGAAAACAGGTCTTGCGGACTAGCATAATACCAAAACAGTCCGCAGTGACAGATTTGCCGCAGTGCGACGAGTCGCGCGACTTTCGTAATAGGGCCATAAAGTAGAAATAAATGATGCGATGGTCGTACAGACTAGTGATGGATCGATATCGGGCCGACGGTCGTATACAACACATACGATACGATTTACTTGCGATTTTGATCGAACAAATTTTTCTAATCAGTTGTGAACAACAGTTGTTTGGCAGACCACAATTAATACAGTCTGCCGCATGCAACCGCAGGTTTTGGCTCACTGACGTACGACAATACGATATCGACCCTAACTGTCATTTCGTGCGCATTGGCCTATGTTACACACGGCAACTTTAAGCGGCGACTTTTCTTAAGTATAGGAGCGAGAAGTGAGGGAAGCGGTGGCTAATGTCACCAGTTCCGAAAGTAGAAACGACAAAATACGCACACAAGCACAAAATCACAAAGTACGGGTTCGTTCTTCACACAACTTCACACACACAAGAAACACTCACTGTGTAATATACAGAAGTCTCCGGCAACTTGTCTCCGCGTGTAGGGCCTATGTTACACACGGCAACTTTAAACCGATACAAAATACAAAAAGTTGCTCGTTTGTGCTACACGCGGAGACAAGTTGCCGGAGACTTTTGTATATTACACAGTGAGTGTTTCTTGTGTGTGTGAAGTTGTGTGAAGAACGAACCCGTTCTTTGTGATTTTGTGCTTGTGTGCGTATTTTGTCGCCTTGTTTCTACTTTCGGAACTGGCGACATTAGCCACCGCTTCCCTCACTTCTCGCGCCTATACTTAAGAAAAGTCGCCGCTTAAAGTTGCCGTGTGTAACATAGGCCTAGCACAAACGAGCAACTTTTTGTATTTTGTATCGGTTTAAAAATGCCGTGTGTAACATAGGCCATACGCCATAGAATGTGCTCATTTTAGGATGTTGTGTGTTTCGTTACGTGCCCAAGTGAGTAACAGATGAAGTGCGAGACTGGTAGGGGTGACGAAACTGAAAATTTCAGATGTTGCCGGGCTGTGATTGGTTGAGCTGAAAACTGTTTACTTTTCTTGCCACATCCGTGCGATCGTGGCGTTAGCATCAAGCTAATATGCCTAAAATGCAATAGTTGAAGGAAAGAAATATGCTTTTACAGATTGAAATGAATCTGTCTTGAATTTAATATAAAAAAAACCATTTGAGAAGCGGTAAACATGGATTTTAATAGTTTTCCAGTCCTACTTTTCCATACGTCAAAACAATAACCAAAACCACGTAGGAAAATAACGACAATTTGAACACAAAAGGTACGTAACGAAACACATCACTTCCAAATGTAAAGGAAGAACCCCAATTGAGGAGAGGCAGCAGCAGAGGCAGAAGCAGTAGCAGTGGCAGAAGCACAATCTGCTTGCTGTCCCACAATGAAATTTTAATTCTAACGAAAATAGCGGAAACCTGTCAAAACGTTGTACGTATTTATATCCGCGGCATGATTTGTCGTATAATATTTCATTGTTTTTCAAGTATTCAATTAATTTCTAGTCCATTTCAAGTATTACAAATATTTACTTACGTCCATATATGCAACAAATGTCAACAACGTTTTGTGAGGTTAAATTGAAAGCAGAAATTTAGAGATTAGAGCTAAAATAAGTTTTTGCTTCTGCCTCTGCTGCTGCCTCTGCCCAATTGGAGTTCTCGCTTAACACCGCGTCTTGATTAACAATTTTTTATCCCAAGAAATATCTCATCGCAATGAGATTTTTTTGACAGCTGGGCCGAAAATCTCGAAATTTTATTTCTCAAGATGGCGATGAAAAGAAAATACCTAGTCACCGCTCTTGCAATTAATGCAATACGTGAAATTGAAAAGGCTGAAACAGAAGAACAGACGAAAAGAAAAACCTCTTAATGTTATATATTCTCTTCCAAAGCTTTTTGTATCGTATTGTTTGTAAAAATTAGTTATTTTCGCAACTACTTGTCGGGAGAATTTAGATTCCGCCATGTCTCCACTTGGGATTTTTCATCGCAGAGATTTTTGATTGACCAATCAGAGCTCGAGTTGACGGCGATAAAAAATCCCAGAGATAAATTTCATGAACACTTGCAATTGCAAAATTTCATGGAATTTCCCGATTCAAGATGGCGGAATCTAAATTCTCCCGACAAGTAGTTGCGAAAATAACTAATTTTTACAAACAATACGATAGAAAAGACTTTGGAAGAAAATATTTAACATTAAGAGGTTTTTCTTTTCGCAAGCTTTTCTTTGTTTCTAATATTTTGCAATAACTTTGACGAGTTGTTTTAACTTCAAAGGCATGAGAAGAAATGAAATTCCGTGAAATATATCTGCCCAGCTGTGAAAAAATATCATTCCGGTGAGATATTTCTCGGGATAAAATATCGTTAATGGAGACCTGGGGTCAGTTAGATTCAGTCATTTATACGTTTCAATTTTCTTTTCAAGTGGAATGAAAACATAGCCTAAAAATTTTGAGGAAATACATACATATATCAAATTACTTTTTTTTGTCAAAATATTTAGTAATTTCACATGAAACTGTTTGCTGCCGACGGGTTTATTATATTCGTATTGCTTTTTCTATAAAATATTAAGAGGTTCTCCGTCAAAACAGAAAACGTAAAATTAATCGAAACAAACACACATAGAAGCCTATCGTTTTCATGCAGCTTGGTGTTTATGTATTTGTTTCAGCCACTGAAATAAGTAGAAAGCCTTTCTACTCGTTTCAACGCCCGGTTTCACACCTTTTATCAACCGAGTGGATTTGCATCAATTTATCAGGCAAAGGGTTGTTCGTAGAAAACTGGAGAAATGCGTCGCACCAAACCTCGGCGCAACTTTGTAGAAATACACTCATCAACATGTGTGGATACACAGTTAGAGAAAATTTTGGAATGAACGATGACTCATTATGGATTTGACCTACAGGGTGATAACATCTAAGAGCCTGTTCACATTGGTTGAAATAGTTCCGTGGTTAACTTTACCCGGAATCTCAAAACGTTATTTAATTAACTTTGGCATTTGTCAACTGAAATATTTGAATGGGAAATATTTCCAAAATATTTTCGTCATTAAACACATTCCTTTCATTTGTTTTCAACTTAAATATAGATATAGACCGAGTTTATCTCGCATGTCCATTAGGGTGGAGTGAAAATCCAAAACTCAGAAATTGTATACGCAATACGTCAATAAATATGTAAATTGATATAAATAATTCACAGTAAAAATATTTTTATTCTATCTTGATATCTTGAGGTGCCCCAAGTACGTTAAAATTTGAAAAAATAGCCAAAAGTGCCACAATTGAATGTACCATATTTGAAGCTCTAATTACTATAGTAGAAAACGTTTTTGGTTCTGATAATTCGTAAACATTCTACAATATATTCCCAAAGTTTATAGTTGCTACTTCGAACCCCTAAGCTGATTATTTCAGGTGCCCACAAAGCGTCAATATCGCATTGAAATTGAAAAATCTTAGTTCATTCAGTTGACATATCGTCGGCTAAAAGTGAAATTGTGCTAAGTCCATTATACCAAATTTGACAGAAGAACAATAAAAAACCTTGTTAAATCATTTTAATTTTCATTTAAAGAAAACAGAGTCTCATTTAAAGAAAACTGAGCCCAATTTTTCTCATTTAAAGAAAACTCAGTGTCATTGAAAGAGAATTAAAACGATTTAACAAGGTTTTCATTGCTCTTCTGGAAAATTATACCAAATGGACTTAGCACAATTTCACTTTTAGCCGACGATATTTTACTTTTATGGGAAAACTCGTAATTTAAACACAAATGTCAGATCTTGTACAGACAAGGGCCAAAGTTAACTGCCCGATATTTGGCGTTCCGAGCGAAATGAACTCCATGAAATTGCCAACTTATGCAGACATAATGAGGTGTTATTTATGGGTTCGAAATAAATTGAAGAGCGCTCAAAATTCTAAGGATCCATCCGTCGCGGAAATTTCTGAAGCAGTTGCACTTCAACTGGCGAAAATTTGGAAGAAAGCATCTATTCCAAATGTTACTCATTATAGAATTAGTCAGCTTATTAGAACTTACCACGATAGATATCGTTCTTTAATGAAGCCATGAACGTAAGGATTATGAAACTTACAAATTAAGATTTCAGAAATTCCAAGAAGAGTCTCTTAAACTATTCGATATTTCTAGTTGCAAATGCATAATATTTGCTGATTGTACTTGCGAAAAAAAATCGGAAAATACCTGAATTAGAGCAAGCATTCTTACTGGATCAACAAACTAATGGACAAATGTCTATTGGTTCGATTGACATTTTGGCTACAAAAGCTATCCAAAAAACTGAAGAAAGAAGATCTAAAGATTTGAAGAGACATATTGCCGCAACATCGACTGCTAGTTTTAAAGATATAATAAAGGATGCTACAAGATACTCAAACTCATCCTCATCTTCAGAGGCCAGCACCGCTAGCGCTAGTCCAGAATGCAAAGTAAAGAAATGTGCAAAAATTGTAAAACCTGCAAATCAGATGAGGGTCCAATTGCCAACGCTAACTCTAGCTTGCGATAGGACTGGAGTATCTGATAGAACCGCTGCAATAATTGCCAGTACTGTACTAGAAGATGTTGGAGTTATTGATCAAACTAATACAGCGTTTGTCATCGACCGCTCGGAAGTTAGAAGAGAAAGAGATAAAATGCGAAGTAATCTAACAATCAACCCAAAAAAAACTATAAAAAAATAGGAATAAAATAAAAAAAATACCAAAATCTAAAAAAAGAAAAACAAAAAACCAAAAAGGAACCTTTTACTCCCACTACGTCCACGTCGTGGTTACGCTAAATGTTCTGGGTTACGCTAAATGTGGGTGCACGGTTTTTTTTTTCTAAAAGTGGCTATTTTGGGAGCCCTTGGACACCTGGGGCAAGTTTTTTTTAGGAAAAGGGGCTTTCAAATAAATAACAAATGTAATTATGTAAATGAGAAAAAGCTACTGTAAATCGGAAATATTTTATTCTATAAACAAAAATATTTAAACTATTATTTTCGTAAATTACGATCGCTCGAGGCAGTTTGGATCCCTCGGGGCACCTCGAAACATAAACTCTGGTCAATCATATTTAACACACCTCCCATTTAGACCAATTTACATATAATTTTTACTATAGCAATTAAAATTTCAAACAAATAAATCCGTCCATACATTTTCACTCCACCCTAATGTCCATTCCAGTTTTGTAACACTCAATTAGTCAAGTGGCTAAAAAAATTACGGTATATGCCGGAGAGCATTTAAAATATGTTTATCTGTCGTATGTTAAATCAAAATGGAAATATTTGTCTCTGCTTATAACCAACGTTCTTTAGCCACCGTGAGTTTTTTTTTATTGACATTTGAATTTAAAAAGGTAGATATTCTCCACGAAGTTACGAAAATACAAAAGATGAAGTTAGGTTTCATACAACTGGCTACACTAACCCAGTCGGTATTCACTAAATGGGAAATTTTAGCCGAGTCATGTACTTGGTGTATTGCGCGAGACCAATTTAGTGATTTCACCGTTTTGGTACTTCGAGATAAACGCGGTAATAGTCACTGTTTTTGTAAAATACTTATTCAACACACACACAAGTCAAATAATATAGAAAGAGTGAGTTAAAATGTGTGAAAGAGAATCTAGCTGTATTTCGCGTTATTTTCTTAGCGTATTATGGTGAATTATACTTCCATTGTATATACTTCGTTGGATTCTACATATAAAGAGAGTGGCCAGGGGTCTTCGAAGTGGACTATTCGTCCGTATTTGAAAATGTAAGGCGACTGTTCTGACTGTTCGGCATACATTATGCGACTTCCCAGTGAATGCATAAGTGCTTATTAAGTGCTTATGTACAACTTACGCCTATAACTTACGGAGTGCTTATGCTCCCATAACCGAAGCATTGCCCATTTCACATAAAATAAGCAGTATGCGTAAGCAATTCGTAAGCAGGTCGGAAGCTGCTAATAGATGGCCCTGTTTTCGGTATCACAGTAGATGGCGCTAGCTGTAAAATGTTTCGAGGGAAATTTAAATAAAATAAAGATATTTTTTTTTATATTTAGTTTTTATTAACAAAAATATCAATTTATTTTTAATATCACAAAGTTTTTAATAAAATTAAAAGAAAATCATAAAAACAGCAGTCTCATTTAGTAGTCTTAATCTTAAACAGTCCCTGAAAGCGAATATGAAATTATAAAATGATTAAATTGATAACTTCAATTACCTTTTTCGTTTAATTTTCGATTTTTGCTCTGATTTAACCGGTTGTGAGAATCGGCAATTTGTTTTTTAAGCGACCGCTCGAAATTGTTGTTAAAAGAGGAACCCCAAGCCTCTGAAAAATAATATAGTTTTAAAATCTTTATATATTTAATCAATTTTTACTTTTTTCTGAGAAGCATTAGAATGAAGCATTGCAATTAGTGATGAACAATAAGTAATTACTTATTACAAAAGTAGAGGATAGTCCACCGTCAGGGAGTTATTCTCGCTAACTTATGAAATATAATCGTTACAACAAATGTATCGATTAAACAATAAAGATTACTTACCCGAAAGTAATGAATTAGTTTCGGGTTATAAACATAGAGCTTAACCCGTCACTAATTGCAATAATGCGGAATACACATTTTCTAATAACGGGATTTATGGAAGTTCTGACCACTAGGAAATCCGTTTGTCCGTCCGCCGTATGTCTGTCCGCCTGCCTGTCCGTCTGTCTGCCTGTCTGTCCAAAATTGAAATTCGGCTATCCCCTAAACTGCAGAACGTATTTTTTCATACACATCTCGAAAGCAGCTAGCAAAAGCTAATTTTATTAGAGTGAAAACACAGTATTAACCGAAAATTTCCAGCTCTAGCTTTTGGTAGTTCTTTATTACCATCACCCATTAAAACATTTTGAATAGCTTACCATAGAATACATGTTGTACTAAAGTATAACCATAGAAAAATATACTTAAATAGAACTGTCGCTTCAGGGGTTTTCCATATACCAGTGTAAGAGGAAGCGGGATGAACTTAGGAATTTTATATACTTTCTCTCTTTACCACATTCATCAGATAGGAAACATAAAAAAAAGTGCTAAAAGCAAGCAATCAGGGTTAGTCAGCTATATTCTAAACGTTAAAAATTTCTCTAAAGTATGGAGCAAAACAAAAATTTTTAGTATGGTTTTAACTGTTTAAGTGTTTTTTAGTCATGTTTATGGTGAAAGGAATTTTACTAAAGATTCTTAATGCGGAAAAAACTGAATTACAATGGAAAAATTGCACTTAAACTGTTTTGTTGTACTAAAATGCAAATTCATGAGTGTACTAAAACTTTGCACATCCCTGAAATTTCTATTTGACATTTTCTCTTACACCCGACCCCCTTTGTTATTTGTTCCAGAACATATAAGCATAGATAATATATACTAATAGATAGCTGACTTTCGCATACTGACTGCCACGCTCGGTTTTCCAGGAAATGGAATCGGAACTACTTGACTTTGGTTTGTGTCTCGGATTGTGCATAGGATAGGAAAATGTGCCCTTGCTAATTTTCTTTTCATTTTTCGTAAAACCTGAAAAATCAAATAAAAGAATTTCATTTGTTTTTTAAATTTGTTTTAATATTTTTTTTACATTAACACCTCAATTAACATAACACTGCGAACATAACACTGAAGACGAAGTTTGAGGAGTTAATTGTCGTCCTCGGTTTCAAACTAATTGCAGAACAGTTCCATCGGCAAATTCATTTATTTCTGTAGAAGGAAGATATTATTAGTATAGGACAAGAAATTCTTAATAAATAAAAGACATACCAGATAAATTTGAGTTGATATTTTCATTCGAATGTTGAACAGGAACATGATTTTCACCTGGATGTTGAATTTGTAGTGATTTCAGCACTTCTTGACAGCCGCAATAAATTTTGAAGAAACTGGGCGCTGTGCATTAGCAGGAAGATTCTCACCATCACTTTCAATAATTTCTGTTAAAAAAGGGATTACTATAAATCTATACATCTAGAAAAAAGTTCGTCAAATTTCTTACTTTTAATATGCATTTCCATCTCGCGAAATTTGCTGCATTGTTTTTCCGATTTAGAAATCGATGAGACTTGTCTATGTTGGTGCTAAACTTTTCCAACCATTGCAACCAAATGTTCACCACACGAAAATTGCGAAAAATTTACTTTTGCTTCTAATTTAGTGATTAAAAATAACTTCTAATAACTTCGTCAAGCTTCAACAAACAGAAACCAAAAACAAACCAATTTTAACCTCACTTCAGCAGTCACGTCAGACGACACATGCTGGTTTTGAGATGCTTTTGAGATTTCGAACACACGCGCGCCACCTGGATTTTGGAATCGGCATTGAGCAAAATGAAAAAATGATTTTTGTTCTAAGTTGACACACCGTGCATATAAGGCAAGTTGAGGTGAGAGGCAAGCGGATTTTTTGTTTTAAACTATTTGTTTATGTTTCAGTATCTTATCCTTCGAATAAGAATAACAGGAAGACAGAATCTGCACATCTACAGTGTCCGTGAGTGAAGCATTTTTTCTGAATAGCCCCAAAGAGATTTCTGATTATCCCCAAAGAGATTTTACCGTCCGAAAAGTCACATTTAGTCACATTTCCATAGCATGTCACGTTATTTTATGTTTTTATCATTAATAAGCGGTGAGTTTTGCATCGAAATTAATTTAGTTTGCGCGAATTAAGTCAGTAAATTAAACAAAATTCGATGAAAACCGAAACGTGAAAACTGGCTTCAATTATAAACACGAGAACTGTCAAATAGATGGTATTGCCATATAACTTTTATTTGTACTAAAACTAAAAATAGCGCCAAATTTAAAATTTATGGATGTTTTTGTATACCCTATTCTAAAATACAACCTAACATTTGTTATACAGTAATCCCCCGCTTTGCGGACGGGATGCGTTCTACGGAAACTGTCCGTATATCGAAAATCCGTAAAACGAAACCTATTTTAGTATCAGATTGTACTGGGAATAAATAGATGTGTTCCAATCAATAGAAATGTCCGTAGAAAGAAACCTATTTTAGTATAAGATCGTATTAAAAATAGATAGATGCGTACCAAAGAAATCCGTAATACGAAACAGATTAGTATAATATATTAAAATAATTATTTAACCACTAGAATAATGAGAAAACTATATAATTATAGAAAAAAAATATTTATACTACTTGAAATGGAGCATAAATCAATGGAATATGTTAAAACCAACAAAATATTATGGGACAAATCATGCCGCGGACAAAAAAACGTAGCTGTTTCTACGTAGGTTTCTGCTAGTTTCGTCAGAATTCAAATTTCATTGTGGGACAGAAAGCAGATTCTGCTTCTGCTGCTGCCTCTGCCCAATTGGAGTTCTCGCTTAAGAATAGCAAATAGATTTTTTAAAAATACACCGCACTGCAGTTTTTTATTGCCTTTTTTTAATTCTGTGTATACACAAAATGTGTCAGAAATTTCGGGGAAATTAAGTATGTACATTTACAATAAATACAACATTTTTTCTTTTTCTTTTTCTTGATTTTTTTCTGTGATTCAAAAAAAAAATTTTTTTGTCCGTAATAGCGAATTTTTTTATCCGTATAGCGAATTTGTTCCTATATTAGTCATGTCCGTAACTTCGAATTTCGGTAAAACGAGCGTCCGTATAGCGGGGGATTACTGTACTCCTTTTATACCTTCAAAATGGCGTACCTAAAAAAAATAACTGAAACTAAACTCCTATTACCCTTCTGCAAACTAATTTCATTGTTAGGATAATATTAAATAAAGTATGACTTGAGCAGAAAACATTTTATTTTCGCTCTTATTCAACTTAACAAAACACAAATCATGGACAAAAAATAACCAAACGTTAATATTTCTTTTCCACTCTTGCAAAGAGCATTATAGAGAAGTTGAAAATTCTCTATAATGCTCTTTATTTTAACTGAAAACCAGCGTTTTTTAAACTATTTGTACATGGGTTTGGATGGAAACAATAGTTACAAACAAAAGTGTATTGAAGAGTTTTACTAAATTTCGTTATGTTAACACTATTCATAAATAAAAAGTCTGAAAACATTTACTTCATTCACGGATTGCAAAAATATTTTTTTCCTTGTACTAAACATTAACATATGTATATCTGGCAATATTGGTTCTCAACATTTATAAACATGACATATATTTTTTCATTCCCTCTCAAATGCGAAGCGAGAGGCCTTTGCTCGCGCTGCAAAGAAGAGATAGCGCGACTTTCCCCTCATTTTAGGGGAAATATTTCAAAAATTTAGTTCTGAGCAAAAGTTCTATTTAAGTATATTTTTCTATGGTATAACTTTTTAGCGCCTTTTTGCCCATTTTTCCATCCCAATTAAATGATTTTAGGAAGTCATCGGACATGATTTTAGATAAGCCTGAATTTCCATGTTGCCCCACGACTGGAACAAACTTCCGGAGAGTTTTGTGCTACAAAGATTTGTTTTTAAAGTAAGTAATTGTAGCTTAATAATATTTTAAATTACCAAAGATGATCGGAAATCTGGTTCCTCCAGGCGATTTTCGATTTCATCCAGCTGGTCTACAGACGTTATTGGTAAATTGATGAGTTCCGAAAATTTTCCACCTAAAAAATAATGAAACCTTTTATAATATAATTGAATTAAAAGACAAAATATCAGTCAACAAAAAATTTTCTTATACAAAATTTAAGTTCTGACGTGTTGTAAGCCTAAGAAGAGCTACCAGTAAAAAAATCAAAAAACGTACGAAATTTGAGATGTCCCGAGAACGGTAAAAGATATCGGTTTATGGTAAAAGGCAAAAATTAAAAAAAAATATTTGTTTTTAATTATTATATGAAATATTCCGGACAAAAAGTGGATTTTTTTCTAAATAAAATACCCGTGGACAAAACTAAATAAATTCCGGACAAGTCTCAAAATAAAATGGACTTTTAACTAGAAATTTCCGAAAAAATGTCCATTTATTTTCCGGACAAATGTCCTATTTATATTGAGACTTTTGTCCAGATAAAATACAATTTTTCCCGGGCAAGATATCTCCGGGCGAAAGTCGTGGCGTAGCCGGTAGAAAACACTAACAACAACACACAAGTTTCGATCGTGATTACGATAATCACGATCGAAACTTGTGTGTTGTGGCGTTGTGGTTAGTGGTTAGTGTTTTCTAACATTAACTGCGTTTTTTCAAAAACTAAAAATCTAAGCCGTAAAAATAATTAAACATAAAACAACACGCACGAGAATTACGGCTCATCAAGAAAATCTTTTTTTCTGAATTATTTTAGCGAACACGAACAACAATTTATTTCGACACATTTGGCATGTATTCTGAGAACACATTATCACAGTTTTTAGCACTATTAACTTATTATTTTTATTAAAAAAAGAACAACTTACCTTCAAAATTTCGTTTCACGATCCAATCCAGGTGAATTTGCGACAAAAATGAAATGTCAAACTAAAAGTTCCCGGCTTGGATCTTGGATCAAATCTTTGTGATGGTTTGAATCTCCACCTCCCGTGTATTTGCTAAAATCTCCTATCTTTTTCCCGCATGTTAATGTTGTATATCTCCATTTACCTGCTTACGACCAGCTTATGCATAAGGCCTTATTATTTTTTCACTGGGTTGTTCTAAAACCATGTTGTACAACTTGTTGTGGCGGGGGCAAAATCAACAGGGTTTTGATTTTTGTCGAACCTAAAATTTGGTACTACAACCGGCCCATACACGTTCTAACATTGCCTACAACCGAACCAAGTTTTATAAAAAGTCTCATAATGTATTGCCGGCTTTAAGGATTAGTGACTGTATTACTATTTGTCATTTATTGAAAAAAAGCGCGATTTTTGACTTGTGAGGTTTGAATGTTTTTTTCATGTTTCGATGATAAAAACACTGATTTTGATATTTAGGAGGACGTAGTCAGTTATCTGGACTTAGGTTAGGTTAGGTTGAGAAGACCGCGCGCGCCCAGGCGTGAGCACAGCGCTACACTCGGAGGCCTACAGGCCCATTGTGATGTCTTCGGTACTCATAAGACCTTTCATCAAAACTAGCTGATCCTATTTGAACCAGCCCGACTTGTTGACGAAGCTCAGCATATCCTCGAGTGGGTGGTTGCCAAGCTCCGTCAGTCCACTATAAAATCTGGCCCCAAGCGTGCCATATCGGCGTGCTTGTAGGGCTGGACACTCACAGAGTAAGTGTTTCACGGTCTCCGGCTCCTCCTCGTCACCACAACTGCGGCAAAAATCATTTGCGGCCGCGCCCCACCTTCTGGCCATAGCGCCAAGGGGGCAGTGCCCCGTGATTAAGCCTGTGAGTAGCCTTACGGAGGTCCTGCTGAGTCTCAGAAGGGTGTCGGTTCTGTTCCTATTAAATCTAGGCCAGAGTGACCTTGTGATTACACAATCGCTCCTTGTTTGCCAACGGATATTTATGTTGTTCACCCCTTTCCTATCAATTATACTTTTTGCGCATTCAATCGGCATTTCGACCGAGCGATCCGCGCTCTCCATAGCCATTTCGGTCCCTAGTTTTGCCAGCTCGTCAACTCTCTCATTGCCATATATGTTGCTGTGCCCGGGGACCCAGCAAAGTCTAACGGCATGTTGGAGGCCGAGTTGATTGAGTGCTCTGCGGCAATTTGACACGGTCTTTGACTTGATCGTCGATGAATCCAGTGCCTTAATTGCCGCCTGACTGTCGACGTAGATTGAAACCCTTGTTCTGGGTAGTTCTCTCGTCATTATCAAGCTTGCAGCCGCTCCTATGGCATAGACCTCAGCTTGAAATACACTGCTCTCGTTAGGCAGTTTGTAGCTCCTTTGGAGGTCAAGGTTATCCGAGAACACTCCCGCCCCCGTGCCTTCTCCAGTTTTAGATCCATCCGTGTAAACCGAGACCTCTTGCTCGTCTATGACGCTGCCGAGATCCCACAGTCTCCTTTCAGGAATCAAAACTGTGAAGTTCACATTCATATTCAGGTGAGGTATACAGTAATCCGTAGAGTCTGGGATACCCCATTCATCGCTTTTAAGGATGCTATTATGACCGAAGGTACTGTGCTTCCAGAGGCCGGACTCTCTGAGCCTTAGTGCACTCTTAGCAGCCGTACACCTCGTGTACTCATTCAGGGGAATGAGGTGCAGTAGAGCTTCCATTCCCGCTGTTGGTGTTGATCTAACAGCTCCTGTGGTTCCTAGCGCCGCTAGTCTTTGTACTTTGTTAAGGGCTTGATATCGGCAGTTGACCCTCATGGTCGGCCACCAAACCAGACATCCGTAAGTGAGAATAGGTCTGATCACCGCTGTGTACAACCAATGGGTAATGCGCGGTGATGTGCCCCAATTCCTTCCAATCATTTTTTTACATGCGTAGAATGCACACAACGCTTTGTTCATCCTCTCTTCCGTATTCCTTTTCCAAGATAGTTTGGAGTCCAGAATTAAACCAAGGTATTTCGCCTCAGGAGAGAGACTGAGTTGGGTTGTTCCTATCCTTGGGAGTTGAAAGGTTGGTACCTTCTATTTCTTGTGAAGAGCACTAGTTCAGTTTTGGAGGGGTTAACCCCAAGACCATTGCGCTCCGCCCACTTTGTTATATCGCGTAATGCTAATTCCATGAGTTCGCTTAGTGTTGGGAGAAATTTTCCTGTTACCAAAACGACCACATCGTCAGCGTACGCAACAACTTCTATTCCTTTTTCTTGTAACGATAGGAGGATTTCGTTCAGAGCTAGATTCCACAAGAGTGGCGATAGGATCCCCCCCTGCGGTGTTCCCCTGTTGATCGCTCTCTTTACGTTACTTATACCAATGGTGGCCGAGACTGTTCTGCTATTGAGCAACTGCTCTGTCCACTCAGTTAGCATCTCGTCGACATTGTGTGCCCTAAGTGCACCCACTAAAGACCTTGTGTGTACGTTATTAAACGCACCTTCAATGTCCAGGAATGCTGCTAGGGCATACTCCTTGTGGTGGGCAGTTTCCTCTAGAGTTCGCACCACCTTGTGCAGAGCTGTCTCTACAGACTTGCCTTTAGTGTAGGCATGTTGGGCCGTAGATATTGAGCTGCTGTCCAAGGAATTCTTAATACTAAGATCAATAACTCTTTCTAGTGTTTTCAGTAAAAACGATGAAAGACTTATAGGTCGGAAGTCCTTTGGTTTAACGTGACAACGTTTCCCAGCCTTGGGGATGAATGCCACACGAACTTCTCTCCAGCACTCCGGTATATACCTGGCTAGCAGGCAACCTCTGAAGAGTTTTATCAACCAAGATTTGATAAAAGGCAACGCGTGCTGAAGCATGGCCGGAATGATTCCGTCCGTGCCCGCTGCTTTATAGGGGCTGAAGGAGTGTATCGCCCACGCTACAGAACGTTCATTTATTATCTCATTTGCTACCCGAAAGTCCCTATCCGTTATTTTTGGAGCATGATAACTACCATTGCTGCCTTGACAATCCATAGGGAAATGGGTATCCATTAGGAGGTCCAGTGTTTCCTGGCTTGATTCGGTCGTGCTTCCATCTGGATTTTCCAAGAGCACCGGGGCCGATGGAGTCCTACTTAGGATCCTTCGGAGTCTGGCAGCATCTTGTGTATCCTCGATTGAGCAACAGAAATCTTTCCACGATGTCCACTTGGCCCTCCTAATCTCTTTTTTATACTCATTGAAGCTGGCCTTGTAGTTGGTCCAAGCTTCCTCGCTCTTTGTAGACTTTGCCTTATTAAACAGTTTTCTAGTCTGTTCTCGCAGTTGCCGTAGATCTCCATTCCACCATGGGGTGGTCGAGCTTTTGGTACTGCTATCTGGACTTGAAATACCATCTGGAGTCGTTGCGATCAAAGCAAAACAGGCACAACAGACGATAAAAATCAAAGAAAAAAATGAAACTGGAGTTTTCAATAGGAGGCAAATTATTTGTTTTTCGGTAAACTTAGATACAACTAGGAAGCATTTATCAGGAGTGCCTCCAAATCCAGATGAGCGAAATATCGAGGGGGAAAATCATTTTCATAAAAATTCTTCATATTGTGGTGAAAAAATACTTGGCAAAAGCGATGTTCGTCCAAGTTTTAGTGATGTTCGTCAAAGTTTTTTTTTGTCAAAAGGAAATTTAGTGATAATTTGAACCAAATTACTCCACCGTTCCCTATTTATAGGCCCTCGTCCCGACCATCCCTTTACTCGCATAGTTTCATCCGAAATTTGAACTACACAAAAAATTTGAAATGAATCATTCAAATAGTTCTTTTCGTAAAGCCTTCCAGATAAAGGCTAACTTTTCCAGGTTCCCGGACAAGTACAACGGGTGAGTTCCAGATAGAAACGATTACTTCGATCACCCCAAGCGCTAACATGCAGTCCACCTCGTCATTGACTAAGATTACACACGGACTGAATAAATCGACTGCTTGGACCTCTTGTGATTACACGAGATAAACTGAACCCCAACCGACAAGTGGAACAAATGAAAACTGGGCCATTTTTATTTCAGCAACATCGTGGTCAGAGATAATTTATCGGAATTTCGTAGGATTGCGAGGCCAAATTAAATTTATTAATAATTTTTTTAATATTACTGATTGTATAAAGACAATAAAAGGGTAGAATTTTTCATAAATAAATATAGCACACGTAAATAAAAACTATTCGAGATGCGCACGCTTTGGCGTCTACAAACCGAATGATTTTTTCGAAATAAGTGGGAATAGGTAGCCAATCACACGTCGTTCCTATTACACTCAAACCGAAATTTTTAGTTTTCGTTCGTCTTTTCGTATCATCATTCCCACTTCGTCTCTTGCCCAGCATTTCGTGAAGTCAGATGCCTTCTTCGGCCAATGTAATCACGGTCATTCATCAACTTCTGCACAAAAGTCGACACCAAGGTACAATGGCTGTAAAAGACTTGGAACAACAAATACGGTGAGTGGTTTTGATTTATTGCGGAATTCCACTGTCGTTGTCATGTAGCCCAAAATAGATTCATTTTATGTATCTTCAGGTTTGACTTTTTTTTATCAGGTTCTCAGCAGTAGGATTCTTGGCACTTATAAGGATGTAGTTATCCATAGCGATGTCGTTATCCATAAATACGAATAAGAGCTTTTACGTTTGTGGTAGTGATATAAAATGGCGTTGTATTTGTTTCTCGCTGTCAACTTTCCAATAAAATTACCCTCGACTATGACTCTGGCAATGCTGAGCCTTCCAATACGAATTTTCATAACGACTGCTCTCGGACCAGTCGATAAACACTAATGTTTGAGTTTCGTCCACTTAAGAATGTTGTTTAATTGTTGTCGCGTTGGCAAAAACGAAATAAAATGTTGAATGCGTCCCTTAATTGTCTAAACATTACTCGCATTTGCCTTTTCCTTAAAAAAACGAAATTAAATTCGCCTTTACCTTGTGATCAAGTTGAAATTTTCAAACCGCTGATGAAAAAAAATCTTTCACGCACAGCGAAATGAAAATTACTCTTGCTTGTGGAGGCCAACAGCGGAAACCGGTTGTAGTGCGGAAAGAGGAAGGGAAACACATGTTGGCAGCAAGAAAGTGCAATGACATTTAATTCAATCGAAATTGCTGACAGCAAGAAAAAATCTTTTGTATTTAACCTCAACCATTTGTGTTTATTTCTGTGACATTTTTTTGTTGTGATTATTAAACATTTTTCCCAAAAACGTAAAACCTTTTCATTTGACTAATCCGGGGAAATTCTAAAACGATTTTCGGAGACTTTTCTATTTTGTTTTTCAAAGGAAAAGTGTGCGGAAATCCATCTAGAATTGCATAAAAAACTGCCGGCTGGCCGCCCGACTTATATAAATACTTTTCACAGCTAAATATTAGACTTTTTCGAAAGAAAATTGTTATTTGTTCACTTTTCAAAATATGTTGAATTTAAAACGAATTTTAAATTTGCCGCTACTGTCAAGATTGTATTTAAATTTTCGCCGCCAGAGGGAAAATTAACCACCTGTGCACAATAATACCCTTAGCGATCTTTCCAGATCGTTATTTATCGATTTTTGCTAAGAATCCTACTGCTGAGCCCTTGACAAGAAAGCTGGTGCTAGCTCCTGAATCGAGCAATCCGACAATGGGATGACAATATAGATGGATTTCGGCATGTTATCTTAAATCGTTTATCACTGACACAATACTCGAAACCTTCTTTAGATTTTTCAAATTATTATACCACGATTTAATATGATCAGCCGCACGCCTTTTTTTTGAAAGACTTGTGAAAGATTCCACCGAGCCAAAAATTCTGACACGTGCTTCTGCGTACTCGCGTTTCCTATCATGTAGTGTAAGTTTACTGGACGTTCCAGGATAGCGACCAGGGTTGGGAGTTTAGTACCAATGTACTAGATCTAGTACCTTTTCGACTCATTTAGTACCCTAGTAAATACCACAGCCTATGAATCTGGTACCTTTTCATGGTTTATATAAAAAATGATTATCTGAATTTATAGCTCCCTTCAAAAAGCCATCACTTTTCTATGTATTAGAAAAAAAGTACTTTTTTTAATGATCCCGCCACAACTGTTTAATTAAAGACTACTGAATTCGTCTTATTAAGGGAGATTTGAATATCAATCGTAGGCAATGGAAATATGATTTATATTAGCAATAGTTCAAAATACTTCTCGAAATTTAAGTTTTTAGATGGAGTTTATACAAAAATTTAAAATTGAAATAAAAGCGAAAATTTAAAACAAATACATCTAGACAATTTTTATTGGTTTTTTGGAGTTTTCCTAGAGTATTTTTTGACCGAAACGGGTATATTTACAACGCAAAAGTCAATCCATATGAGTAAAGGATTTTTTTTTCTAAAATTACGAGATTTAGATTTTTCTTGACTCCTATGTAATAAGCATAAAAAAAAGGATTTTGGTTGCACGATAGTTAAAAAAAATCTAGTACCACATTATCTCAATCTAGTACCCTTTTTGGGCAAAAATAGTACCTTTTACACATCCTCAAGTCGCAACCCTGATAGCGACGCTAGACTCGTTAACTTTAAGGACAGGCAGGTTAGATGACTGTGAAATGGCGGGTCTTATTGTTACGAGCGAGACATTTCGCTCTTGTCCTCGTTTCCCGGAGAGCATTTCACATAAAAACGCTTAACTACTCCATTCGACCCACAGCCAAAACAGATGGCTGTTCCATCCTCGAATATGTTATGTAACCTAAACCCTTAATCGGCACGACTATAGTTTGTCAAAAATTGAAACACTTTTTAATTTAATGTGACACTCACTTTTCAACTGATCCTGAAATTGTGATTAAAACGCTCACTATGTTTTGTTATTTTCTTGGTTTTTATTATTTATATATTTTTTTTTAGTTCACAATATTTTGTTCTTAAACTAACTTTAAAATATCTTTAACACAAACTTTTATTAAAAAATCTCCAACTTTAAAATTTCCAATACAAAGTTTAAAAATCTCGAACTAACACTTTAAGAATCTTATTCTTAACTCAAAAAAAAATCTTAAGTACAAATCAAACTGCTTAACGATCAGACTTTCCTGATAACTTCTATCAAAAGTAATTTACCAAAAAAAAGACTCACAAAAAAAACTCTCCACTCAAAAACCGACAACTATAAACTGACTATGAAAACTTGAACAAAAACTTGTGTAGTTACACTTTCTGGTGGTTATGTTAACAAAACTCTAAAGATTCCAAAAAGACTCTCAATAAAACTCCAAAATAAAAACTCTCAACAAAAACTAAATAAAAACTCCAAGATAAAACTTTTTTCCAAAACTCTATTTGAGTCAGGCCTTAACACCTTCTTTTATAGACGTCTTGACCTGCTCAATTCAGTGATGGTGGGAAAAATCAGTCACGTTGCCAGAACAGGGAGCCTATTCTCGAAACGTTTCGGATTTTTCGTTACGTTACGGATTACGAATCTCGCCGAAATGTTTTTTCCGTAATCTAAATTCGAGACGTTTGAAAGATCGTATTCTGGTCACGAAACGTTTATGTTTCGGAATTATATTCACCACATTCCGAAATGTACGTAGAATAGAGCTGTCAAAACGGAAATATTTGAATAGTTTTGTTTTGTTTATATTTATTAACTAGTGTTTAACTTGTTTTAGAGTAATTTTTCACTAATTTAATATCAGTTAATAATATTTGACTAGTGTTCAATGTAAGTAATAGTGTATTATGAGTGATTTTTGTTTATTTGTTGATTTTAACGTTTGTTATCGTTTGTTAGGGGGAGGGAGTGATTTGATTGAATTTTTATGTATAGAGTTATGTAAAATCGTATTCTAAACATATTTTGCATTTATAAATTTTTCGATATGAAGCGTCGTTTTTGAGACAATTGTAAAAAACTGTTTCACTTGAATGGCGAAAAGAGAGGTCCGATTTTCCCCGTCCAATAACTTAGCCTTACTGTTTATGAGAAACGCTACTGTACGAAATTTCAAGTCTCTGGCTCAATCCTTTTGAAAGTTACGGTGTTACTTTTACTTCATATAATAATTCCATTCGAAAATCATTCTTTTGCGATAAATTCGTGAGCGAATTTTAATTTTCCATTCGTAAAATTTTCCATTCCATTCGCGAATAGAATTTTAAAAATACGAGAATGGAAAAATAAAATTCGTGAGTGAATGAAAACTAAAATTCTCGTGCTAATCATTTGCAAATGAATGAATGAAAAAGAATTATTCTCCGTATTATGCTTATTACACGATTAAAATTATGCCCGCATCGAATAACAATAAACAACGGACGCGAAACGATAACTCAAAGCACACAAACGTTTCGAAAAGTAACATCTGGACGTTTCGGATAGATCGGATATTTCCGTAATCTAAGTTCGAGAATACGGTTTTGTGTAAAGTGGTGAATTGCTTCGTAATGTTTGAGACGTAATTTGGAGCAATATAGACGGTACGTACACCATATAGAGGTATTTTTCCACTGCACCACAAACGTTTCGGAAAAATCCGTAACGTTCCGAGAATAGCGCCCCAGGTGCATGAAACATTTGCCCTAATTCTGGGTGAGGAAGAAAGAATTGCTTCGTCATGTGATGCTAATTCGCGTATTTCACTCTTGTGCAAGGTGAGGAAGTGGGGCTCAGTCCCACTTCCTCACCTTGCCCTAATGTTGCCAGTTTCTGTCAGAATTAGGCGGACTATTTCAACTAATGTGAACGGGGTCATAGGAAGTATACGATTTTGTATAGGGTTTAGGCAGGGGCATTGACCGGGCTGCATATGAAAGTAATAATTGCTTATGGTGCTTGAAGGATGGGTCAATGTTCTGGCTTAATACTTTGTACCTGTTGTTTTAGGTTAAGTGATGTATTGCATTCAGGAAAAGTTGAAATGCAATTCATCACAAATACCACGCTATGATATGAATGTAAAAATAATCGAATTTCTCTCGCGGTCATTGTTTTCGACTTAGTGGCTGTTTAGACGAGGATTCAGTTTGAGGCGGCACGTCTTTCCTCATTTTGTTGCCGTATGCACACGGTTCGCCTTTTTCATTCGCTAAAATCTTTCGCCTTTTTGACGTTCAAGACATTGGGATGAAAATAACCTCAAAATTTAACCGAGTTGTGAAATTATTGCAGTGAAATATGGATCAGATAATTGCTGTAACAAATTTATTATATGCTTCATCAGCACCGGCTCTATTTTTATGCCAAAATGAAGAAAACAAAAATAAACAGAAACGTTTTGTAGCTAGCACCGAGGCAACATCAATTGCCACAATAGAAACTGCCCACAATAGCAGAATAAGGACTGGTTATTTTGTTATGGCATTTACCCTTTCCTACCTACCTGAAAAATAAAACTACCTGCAATTGGGATTTCATTATTTGCATTCAATTTTTGTTTGTTTGGGATATGTTTACGAGTCGGTGGCTAAGCACCGACTGCCTCGATGAAATTTCGCACACAGAAAGACACAGGTTTCAACGACCAGACTCAAAAACCGGTTTGCAACCGATAATTTTAAGTGAATCTAAACTTCGTTCGCTCTTTTTGGTTTCCCTCCCCACTGCGTCCCTCACCCTCACGAATGGCGTGCCGCCTCAAACTGAATTCTCGTCTAAACAGCCACTTACGATGCGGCTAATGATATTATCATCTGTGACGTATCTTCGGAAATGACTTCTTAAGGCGAATAAATTGCCAATACCACGTATCAGCGGCTGCAGATAATAAAAATGTCTGGCTAAATAATCTTTGGACACACCGACAAAATTGCTCAATACCTTTACTCGGAAAATCAGTTGCTCTAGTAAAATTTCTTTGTTGCAGTCACTGACCGTGATTACTTTGACTGTGTTTACATTGGGCGTTTTCGTTTTTGGCACCGGAGTCATGGCACCGAAGCAATTGCTACCTCTCAAAAATGACGTCTGCTACCAAGAGTGCTGTCCCCGTGTTCGAGTATGCCGGAGTGAAGAACTGTCAAAACCTTCATAATGGGAGATCGCCGGTCAATTCTTGGATTAAGTTTTGCTGTTATTCATCAATTATTGAAAGAATTTGATGAATATTATGCTGCACAATTGGAAGCTAAAGATATGGAAATTATTTTAATTATATGAGCTTTGCTATTTGGAGAATCTAGTGCCGCACAACCTAAGAACAGTGACTTTCTTCGCTCACAGGATTTAATATAAATCAACACAGGCATAATCGAATTTATAGAATTTGAGGGACAGTTCAGTTTTAATCAAGTCATCTACTATTTCCAAAAAATATCATATTTTACCATTTAGCCAATTGTTTAGCATGTATCTATCGCTCGTATTGATTGATAAATAATTACCCGTCGAGACTTTCACATTTCCTTTCTTCTAATATGATTTTTGTCTGCAAAAAAAACTTTAAGATTCAAAATAACGACCGACCGTTTCTTGGTGTCATTTGCTCCCGTACCAAGACTAGGTCCAGCGGTGCTACCACCAAGAGTCAAAAGAGCTAAACTCGAACAGCCGGTGTCAGAATCATCTGACGCCAAAGTGGCAAATTCGAACAGTTTTTCTTGGCACCAGGCGTAAGGTGCTAGCACCGTGTCAAAAACGAAAACGCACATTAGGCCTCACTTTGAGGCGGCACGTCATTCGTGATGGTGAGGGACGCAGTTGGGAGGGAAACCAAAAAGAGCGAACGAAGTTTAGATTCACTTAAAATTATCGGTCGCAAACCGGTTTTTGAGTCTGGTTGTTGAATCCTGTGTCTTTAGTTTTGTTGATGAAACCGGTTTAGCATATGAAAATGGCGAACCGTGTGCACACGGCAGAAAAATGAGGAAAGACGTGCCGCCTCAAAGTGAGGTCTAATGTAAACACAGTCATTGGCGGAGGAAGGCATCTGACTTCACGAAATGCTGGGCAAGAGACGAAGTGGGAATGATGATACGAAAAGACGAACGAAAACTAAAAATTTCGGTTTGAGTGTAATAGGAACGACGTGTGATTGGCTACCTATTCCCACTTATTTCGAAAAAATCATTCGGTTTGTAGACGCCAAAGCGTGCGCATCTCGAATAGTTTTTATTTACGTGTGCTATATTTATTTATGAAAAATTCTACCCTTTTATTGTCTTTATACAATCAGTAATATTAAAAAAATTATTAATAAATTTAATTTGGCCTCGCAATCCTACGAAATTCCGATAAATTATCTCTGACCACGATGTTGCTGAAATAAAAATGGCCCAGTTTTCATTTGTTCCACTTGTCGGTTGGGGTTCAGTTTATCTCGTGTAATCACAAGAGGTCCAAGCAGTCGGTTTATTCAGCCGGGTGTAATCATAGTCATTGAATTTGATTCCAACTTCCCTAGAGGACTACGGTGCCAATACCGTTCTTTCCGATCGTGGTAGTGAGGTGGTGAGGGAGATCGAAGTCTTCGATTTACTGGTGTAAGGCCCGTTTGCTGATACAAATCATAACTATTTAAGTTATGCTTAGCCTTCTAAAGCCATACAAATT
Source organism: Chrysopilus asiliformis (assembly GCA_964034945.1). NCBI lineage: Eukaryota > Metazoa > Arthropoda > Insecta > Diptera > Rhagionidae > Chrysopilus > Chrysopilus asiliformis. The sequence continues at coordinate 62,856,999 of OZ035960.1, forward strand.
ATAGCACTTAACAAATTTAAGTTCGACATAAGTTGCTAAGTTTCGTTGGTGCAAACCGCTCTAAGCGAGATGTCCTACTGGCCATCAGCTGCTGCAGCTGACTGATCCCGACATCAGTTGCACATGTAATGCAATGGCGCATGGCACACTGCAAAAAATGTGCAGCTGACACAAAGCTGACTTTTTTGAACTGATCTAAATGTAGCTGATATCAGGAACATGTCGGGTAGTTTCTAATGTCATTTTTGTTAGATTAAATACAATAAAATGATAATTTTTAATATTTTTTTCGTCTGGCGGTAATAATTGTCATCAGTGGCACAGTCTATTGGCCACTCTCTAGGTTATAGGCTCTCTACTTCATATAATGTTGACTTTAAAATAATTACTAGTTGGTTTTTTTAGCAGAGAAATAAGGGGAAGTTCTTCCTCCGAATCCGACATTTTGATGTTTGAGGTCAACTCAGTGTTGCCATTTTCAGCGACTCGTCTCATTTCTAGCGACTTTCATGCCTTAAAAAGCACGTGTTGAGTTTTGAGATTTTAGTGGTCTTTTGGGGACTTTTCGGAGATTTTCAGCGATTTTCAAAAGTTTCTTAAGAAAAAAAACTTTGTTGAAAATTTTACTGATAAATATCATACTTTTCACATTTTTTTTACATTTATGCATATTGGGTGTCGAGGCCAGCGGAAATATCTCATGGGACGGATATCTAGTCTCTACGGGACAGATATCCGACCCTTTTCATAAACACAGCGATACCGCTGACTCGACATATGATCACACAACGTGACATCAAAGACTCACGGTGAAAGATAGATATGAAGATGGACACCGTGAGATACAAAAAGTGCCGACTCGACATTCCTCACCTAGCGGAATTTGTAGTTTTTAGCTAGCAGTAAGTTTTGATGATTCTTGTTCGAGCAGTCGAGGCAGCGTGCCGTAATGTAAACCAGAAAAACCTATCAAAATAAAAGTATAGTAATTAAACTAGTGAGTCTTTCTATTTTTGCTCCCCAATAAAATCTCTTTAAACTCGGACCACAACATTTTGGCGCAGCCGGAAAAGTTTTAGCTGCGGATTTTAAACGCAGCCCAAAAAAATATAGTGTGGTGAAAACGGAAAGAAACAGTGAAGTGAAATAATCAGTAAATAAAAGCGAAAGTCGCGGCGAAAATTTTAACTCAGCCAATAAAATAATCAGAAAAAGTAAAGTTGCTACAAACAATTGGATAAACTTGTGAAAAAATACTAGTGAAAGGTGGAAAAAAGAACAGAAACTGAAAAAGTACTAGTGAAAAAAGTGAAAAAAGTGCTACTAGAAGCGGAGACGTGAAGAGATCCACCACGGAAACAGCGAGGAAGAAAAACGTAAGTACAAATAATCTTTTTTTTCTCTCTCTTTTATATAAAGTGATGCAAATGAAAGTTTTTTCGCTAAATTAAATTTTAACATAAATAAAAAAAATTCCACACGTAAATGAAGCATTAAAAGCGCGAGTGGCCTAACCCGCATGTCGAGAGGGTGAAAATTTAGCTATGTTAGAATCACTAGTGGAAGTCAGTTTTTAGATAAAATGTTCGGATGCCCAAATTAAAAGTTCAGCATTAAGCAATAAAGTCTACACGAATTCTCGTAAGAAAGTTATAATCAATAGTGACAAACGGTGCGAAGATTTCAAAAAACTCGATAAGGCGGGTTGGAATTATCTTGCTCTAACAGCATAAAATAATAAAATTAACCGTGTAACATGTACCGAATATAAATTTTTCATTTAATTAGACGAAATCGGCTCGTAGTAGTAGAAATTAATGTTTCGGAATTTAATTGCAAAGTGAGCCCCGCTCTCTTAATCAGATTAGATCAGTCAGCAAAATGCTTCGATAAAAGAAAAAAAAATATCCAAATGTTTGCGCGTAAAACCAGTACCCAAACACTACATTTTTTTTTACTTTCCGTGTAACTCCTCAACACTTTCTGCCATATTCCGGCCAAATCGAACGTAATTCAATGAAAATAACAGCACAGCAAATTGCAAGTCCTGTTAATTCAAAGAATCCAACAAGTGTACGGTTTTTTTATGTCACGTCTAAACACCGTATAAATTCTGCCTCATAAGTTCCATTCAATTTGTAACATTCTCACAATTCACAAAATTTCTATATAACGTCATGAATTGACGAGTAATAATTTCGTATCAATATTTTTCAATGTAAGAACCAATCTTACAATTTTATAACGTAAATTTAATTACAAATGCCGCGCAACAACATATTGACAAAGGAAGAACTGGGAAAATTTGAGTCATTAGAAAAAATCCTTGCCGAAAAAGACGCGGAAATAGCACAATTAAAGCAAACGGTGAAATTTAACGGAATAAAGTTACAAAACATCGAAGAAATTTTGATTAATGAAATTAAAGCTGGATTAACTCCAATGTTAAAGCTAGAACTTAAATGTTAAAGCTAGAACATTTGGATATCGACGAATTTATAGAAAAATTATTAAACAAAATTTTAAACATTTTCGAAGAGGGGAAATTTAAAACACAAATTAGAGACGCAAACGAAAAAACAAAATTTTTATTAAAAGAAATAACCGAATTCAAGAATCAGTTGAAAGAAGCAGAAGAGAAAGCTGCCCTTTACGAAAAACTCAACAGCGAACCCGCGGTTAAACAAAATTCAAAAGAAAGCAGTCAGCAACAGCAACAAAAGGAAATAATAAATATTTTAAGGACAAAACTTGCGCACGCAATAGAAGATTTAGAGAAAACAAAGGAGTTAAAGAATTTGGCAGAAGATAAAGAACAAGAAGCGGCCAACAAACTTAAAACATACACATATAATTTGGAAAAAATCAAGAAGGACAACAGCCAGCTAAAAGAGCAACTAAATAATCCGATCATCCTAACACCAACAAAACACGACAAAGAAAAGATAGCAAAAATGTCGATAACCGAAGAAACATATGGCAAATTAATGGACCTGTGCAGCAAATATGTGCCAATTTTCACTGGGCAAAAATCCGCAAAATTGAGCAAAGAAGTCCAACGCTTCTTGGAAAACAGCAAGGACCTACATGACAGGCTACAAGAAGAGGAAAAACCAATATTCGTAAAATGCCTTAAATATCGACTAGCAGACGACGCCTATTACTTAGTATCCACTGCACAACCGGATAACTTTGAACAATTACAAGATCTTTTAAAAAAATCATACATTTTAACACGTTCTTTCGAAGAGGCGCGTTTGGAAATGATAGGAAGTCAACAAAGACCAGGAGAAGGGCTAATAGATTTCGCAGACCGTTTGAGTCAGTTGGTCAACGAAATAAAATATGCGGTAACAGCGGAATTCCCTACAGGACATGAAGTGACAATGCAAATTGTGGAAAGAGAGGCCATCGCAACATTCAAAAAGGGAGTATCAAACGACAAAATAAGAGACTTACTAATAGGGAAAAAATCAGCATCCCTAGAGGAAATTAAGACAGAAGCAAAATTCTTCGAACAGGAATTGAAGAGAATGAACGTAGGTAGGTTCATTCTTCCCTACGGCCGACATGCAAGGGTTTAGAAGCGGAATTCCACCAAGAAATACAAGACAAGGTAACACTAACATGAATATACCAACAAACACCAATTACCAACAGCCAAATCCATTGCAAAATCCGCAACCAAATCCAAACCAATTTAGAACGAATATAGGGCAGCGACAGACAATAAATTGCAACTTCTGCGGAAAAAGGGGCCACATCGAAAGAGATTGCAGGACCAAGCAAAATCAAACATTTTGCACGAGATGTAAAAGATATGGGCATACGGTAGCAAACTGTAGTGTACCAATCGGTTCGATACGCAGAGAATCAATCGACTGGAGAAATGAGAGTATTGTTTTGCCAATATTGCAAGACTACAGATCATTTTACGGATATTTGCGTGCGAAAATATCTCAATGATCGTGAGCAAGAGGGAAACGAGGCCCAGCAGCCCGCGAGCACGACGGTAGCTGCTCCTACAAATTCTCGGAATCAGTAAAACAGTGCATTAAACCAGATACATTAACGACGGAATGGCAACAGCAAACGGACAAGAACACAAAAACAAATGAGATTGAGATATCAGAAAAATTCATGGTCAAGGTTAACTTGGATGTGGGCAAGGCACCGTCTTCGTTGTTTTTAATAGACACTGGATCGGATTGCAATCTTATCAAGTTAAGCAAAGTAGATGAAACAATACCGATCCAAGTTCAAGATCAAAAATTTTCAAGGGAATTTTCGGAGCCCACGAAAAATCCATTATAACATGTAAAGCAAATATACTTACTGGATCAGAAAAGATTCACTGTAAGTTTAATGTAATCTATGACACAGACTCAATACCAGCTGACGGCATACTCGGGGCGCAATTTTTAAAAAATAGAACAATAATAGTCGCCATTCAGAAAAAATTAATAATCCAAGATGAAATTCCAACTCCTACACAACCGAGCAAACTTTTCGGACATATTGATTTCAATGTACAACCTACGGAAACAATTTTGCATACAGTGACCGACACTGTTAACAATACAAAAGAAAAAATAGAACTAAAAATGGCAACAACTAACCAGCGGCATAATGAAGTACCTGAATCATTGAAGATAAGAGTAATCAAGGTAAACCAACTAATATGTAGAGTAAAAGATACTTTAAAAACTATAGAATTGAAAAAAGATAAACTACAAAAGGAAATAAAAGAAAGCATAAGTAATAATACGAAAAACGAAGGAAATATAATGAATAAAAATAAAGAAGAAAAAAAAAGAAAATATAGATAAAGAACGTACGAGGATGATGATAGAAATACCACCTCGGTCCCTGGCCCTGATACCCCTGTCTCTGCCCCTGATAAACACCCCACCTAAGTCTCTGCCCCCGTCTCTGCCCCTGATACCCCGGTCTCTGCCCCTGATAAACACCCCACCTAAGTCTCTGCCCCCGTCTCTGCCCCTGATACCCCTGTCTCTGCCCCTGATAAACACCCCACCTAAGTCTCTGCCCCCGTCTCTGCCCCTGATACCCCTGTCTCTGCCCCTAATACAAATAGAAGAAATGGAAAGAAAAAGTATAGTTGTTAATGAAAATATTGAAAATCAAGAAGGAAATAAAGTAGATTCTATAGACTTAAAGTGTTTTTCGGAAAGGCAGGAATGCAAAAGCGATTTCTCTTGTGGGAGGAAGGGAGAAATCCACAACCTTCGCACGGATGTTGATATTCCCAACGGTCGACCGCAAGCAAGGGAAACTGGAGCTATACCCAAGAGGTTACTAAGCCCTCGCATGGGCCTTACCAATTGGAAGGACGAGGTGTGCGAAATCCAACCTCGCAAGGGAATTGAACATACCTTCCTAGGTATCAGTGACGGTGCACCGGAAAATTGCAAAAAAGCAGTAAACAAAAACTCGTTGGTTATCCAAAGAAGAAACAATGAAAACGGTATAACATTAACACAACCGCTGGCGAAAGAAAGGAACATATTAGAAATTATTGAAACAAAAACAAATATAGAACAGGAAACAAACCGAAAAGAAATTAATGAAATAGATAACGAAATAATAAGTACAACGAAAGCAATAATAAGTTTATGCACTAAAAGTGCAAGTGTAAAAGTAGGAGAAAAAATAAACTACATATTGCAGGAAAATTCAGTGGTTCAAAAAAGTTTTGTCGCAGTTTGTGGGAATGCAAAAAATAAGGGTTGGGAACAACTAAAAATCTCTGAGGTAAAAGTAATCAAAACCATTATGGGTACCGTCCTAAGTAATGCAGCAGTCCAAAGTTCTTACTATAAGGACTATATACCTAAATTTTCGTTAGAACCTCGGATAGGTACTGGCAATCCTATAGGGAAATGGGGTGAATCAACCTAACCAAACGGAAGAAATTATTTGCAAATCTATCCAAACGGAGAATTAATCACACCATCGCTGTCTCCTCGCACGGAGACTAGTTCACGGTTGGCCATCGCTAGCATAGCCGGACAACAAATAATCGAACCCCGAACGGAAAAAATTATTAAAGTTTTAATCTCCGAGAAAGGTGATCAAGTCTGTTTTAAAAAACAATTGTCACCTGGTGTCTTTACAAGTAATACAATAGTTAGGCCGCTGGAAGGAGCCGCATTCGTGGCAGTAGTAAACGTCACTACAGAAAAGGTCACTCTACCAGAGTTAGATATCGACATTGAACCATTGACCGAATATGAAATCCACAAGTCAATAGATTCTCCGGAGGGGCATGACCGTAAAATCAAACGATTGAAATTAATGGAAAAGTCAATGCCCTTCGACCCAGGGATCAATCGGGAAGAAAAAGACTCGTTACAAAAGTTGTGTTTCGAATACAACGACATTTTTTATCTTCCGGGGGACAAATTAACATATACACCCGTCAGACAGTTCAAATTACCCCTTAAGGAAAATACCGGGCCGATCAATAAAAAACAGTACCGGCTACCCCTAGCACATGCCCGAGAGTGCAAAGAACAAATCGAAAGATTATTAGAAGAAGACATCATCGAGCTTCAGTCCACTTAACTTTCCAGTTATCTTGGTACCTAAAAAGGGTACCGAGGGGAAAGGTATGAAGAAATATCGATTATGTGTAGATTTTAGGGAATTAAATAAAGCGTGTATTCCTTACGTATACCCATTACCTAGAATCGAAGACATTCTCGATCAACTGGGACATTCAAGGTATTACACTACCATAGACCTGGCCAATGGCTACCATCAAGTCTTGATTGATCATAGGGACAGAGAAAAGACTGCTTTTAGCCTTAATTACGGCCACTATCAGTATAAACGACTTCCTTTTGGTTTAAAACCGGCACCCTCGTTTTTTCAATCTCTCCTAAACGGAATATTATCAGGACTACAAGGAATTCATTGTTTTGTGTATTTAGATGATGTTGTTATCTTTGCGAAAAATCTCACGGAACATCACATCAAATTGAGAGAGGTGTTCCAACGATTCAGGGAAGCTAATCTAAAAATTCAGCCGACCAAATGCCAATTTCTGAAAAAGGAAATCACATATTTAGGCCACGTTTGTTCTAGTACGGGCGTTAAACCAGACCCTAGGTTGGTAGCAGTGGTACAAAATTACCCGCGCCCCAAATCAGTCAAACAAGTACAGTCATTCTTGGGATTAGCAAACTATTATCGGAAATTTATACCCAACTTCTCAAAAATCGCTAACCCTATTAACAAATTGTTAAGAAAAGACGTTAAATTTGTCTGGAGCGATAAATGCGAACAGGCATTTAACGAATTAAAAACAGCCCTAATCTCTCCACCCGTGCTGACATACCCCAACTGGGACAAGGAGTTCACAGTGATAACGGATGCTAGTGGTGAATCTTTAGGAGCCGTTCTTGAACAAGAAGGCCAACCCATAAGCTACGCTAGCAGGGTACTAAACGCTGCTGAAAAAAATTACTCCACGACTGAAAAAGAAATGTTGGCGGTGGTCTGGGCGACAGGAAATTTCAAATGTTACCTTCTCGGACGACATTTCAAAATTATTTCTGATCATAAACCCTTGAAAGGGGTGTTGAAAATAAAAGACACGACTTCAAGGATGATGAGATTTCACCACAAATTGTCAGAATTCGATTTTGAGATCCAATATAAGCCGGGTAAGGAAAACCGGAACGCTGATTGCTTATCAAGGATACCAATAGAGAGCAATGCCAACACATGTTTGGTGACCACTCGAGCAAAAGCTGCCCGAGAAGCAGAAACCAGTAAACCAAAAAAGGCGCCCGACAAAAAACCACCAGATGGAAAAACACCAGTTTCAAAACCGGGGGAGACCCAAAATCAACCAAACCATGATGACATCGGAAAAACTTATGTTAATCCGAGAGAAATACAAAAACCCGGGGAAATCAGATTAATATTGAAAGATTACCACGACTCTCGGTTTGGAAGACATTTTGGTAGAAATAAAACATACGCTAGAATAAAACACTATTACAAATGGAAGCGTATGAAAAAGGACATCGAAGAATACATTAGGAAATGCCCAAAATGTCAGCTAAATAAAAAATCGCGAGACATCAAAATGCCACTAAAAGTAACGGAAGTAGCGCAAAAACCATTTGATAAAATATATATTGACATCGTGGGACCTCTACCAGTGACCGAAAGTGGAAATAAATACATTCTGTCAATGCTCGACGATTTAACCCGGTATGTCGACTTCGCTGCTATCCCAGACCAGGAGGCAAGCACAGTGGCAAAGATATTATTCGAACAAATTATTAGTAGATATTCGTTACCAATGGCAATCGTATCGGACCAAGGAACGAACTTTATGAGTAAGTTATTTAAGCAAATTTGTAAATTATTACACATCGACAAGCTTCAAACCACAGCTTATCATCCCCAAGCCAACGCTGTAGAAAGGCAACACTCCACCCTTGCAAATTATCTACGATGCGTAATGGATGGAAATCCGCAAGACTGGGATGCATTTTTAAGAACAGCCGCGAATACAATAACACCGAGCATGCAGGAACTAAGTTGACACCTATGGAAACGCTATTCGGATTCGTAGCCGAAATACCGAGCAATTTACAACGAAAACCAGAACCGGTGTATAACAGTGAAAACTATCACTCGCAACTAAGATTTAAATTGCAAAAATCGTTTGAATTGGCACGACAAAATTTAATGGAAGCGAAAACAAGAGCAAAAAAATACTACGATAAAAAGGCTAACCCAGACAAATTCCATATCGGCGACGTTGTACTGCTACAAAATGAATCACGAGCAGGCAAATTAGCTCCAATATATAAGGGACCATTCAAAGTTATATTGATACACTCCCCGGAAAACGTCTCTATTTTGCACGGCAAGAAACCAAAAAGAGTTCACGTCAACCGACTAAAGAAAATCTACTCAGGGTAGGGTAAAATTCCAGTAATGAACAATATTTTTTTTTCAGTATAATTAAAAATATATAATTTTAGAAATAAAATCCAATAATCTTTTTTTTTTGTTTTCCATTTAATAAAGTCGCACAGTATCAACAATAACAGTTTTTTCCATTACAGTAACGAAAAGGCAAGACTGCCACAGGAAGAAAACAATATAAAAATTTTTAGTTTTAAACCACAATATCTTTCAACTAACCTAGAAATTTATTTCAGATATCAATTTAGACAGGTGCTCCAGCATTTTAAACTGCGTAGGCATATCACTTACTGAATAAGCGAACCGATGAACAGATGGTAGAAGGATATAAGAAATTTTTCAAATTTTTTTTGGACAGGTCCACCTAAACACAAATTCGATTAAATCCTATATATAAAAATATAAAAAAAAAATTTTTTTTTAGATTTAAACCATACAAATAAAAATTAATTTTCTTTCCATACCACAACAATTGGGAAGCCCCGAATCCACATGGTTCTAATAAACGAACACATCTACAAACGTATTACCAAGGACAGCAACATCCTCGTGATCAGAAGTTGACGCTTTACAGCAAAAAGAGTGCTAGAAGGTATTGAGTTGGCAGTCAGGTCAACGAAAGCGGCAGTGGAGGCGCAATTCGTAAACCACATCATCTACTCTTCGGCAAATTCGGAGGCCCTTCCAATTCTAACATTAGTGATTTGAAATCAATTAAATAAAAGAGTAACCACAAATTAAAAATCCAATCAAATCGACATTCAATATAAAAACACATTCAATATAAAAACAAAAAAGAAAACAAAAACTACGAAAAAAAGTTATTAATAAATAAAATTTAATAAAGTTTTACACTTTACCGCGCTAAAGATGGCCGTGTGTGACCGATGTAAGAGGTGACAGACAACTGTCTCAAAATTCGATTCATTCAATCTAAATGCCAAATTTCCATTGGAAAATAATAAAGAAAAAAAAAATGAATATAATCTCAAATCAGAAAAATAAATAATAGGAGAGGGACGCAGCACGGTATACAAAAACTGCAAGATCAACACATATTACAACTCATCGCAACCGATACAAATATAAACAAATCGCAATTCGCAAGATAACACTTAATACAGTATAACTCAGCGAAACAAAAAGAAATTATTAAACGTAGCTCAGCAAAGAATTGCCGTTACGATACTATAACAGTTTTATCTATAATAAGATAAATCGGAAATATGCCACCAGACAAATTAAAGGTATCAATAAAAATTGACAAAGAATTTATGTATACAAGTAGAGCTCGCCCAATAATAAAAAAAAATCATTTTTCCAAGATAGAATCAAAAATTATATAAAATTATATTTTCATTTTTATCCGATTGTTATTATTTTTTTTCAAGAATGAATCTACTTTTAATATGATCAGCCCTTATAGTAACGGTGTATTCTTAAAGTCACAGAAACATTAAACCCGTCACAGAAACATTAAACCCAGAACAAAATTTAAACCCGTCAAAATTGTTATTCTTCAAATGGTATCTTCTAATCTTTTCCAACTTTATGATTTTGGTTAAAACTCATTTGGGCAAAGATTTGTTTTTTTCATCTGAAATCAAATATGCTAAAAAATTTATGGACTTTGCTGCTTTCGGCCAGCGAATCCCAAAAAAAAAAGAAAAAAAAGAAGACTCAGCGCAGAATGGAAAATTTAGGGGAAATTTCAAGTACAGATAAGTTAAACTGAATTTCACCCAAAACAGAACTTTATGTAGTTCAATTAAAAAAAAATATTTAAAATGGGAAAGTTAGGCAATAAGCATTTAACTACGATCAAGTCAAGCACGATTTCAAAAAAGAAAAAAAAAACAACCTGTCAATATGAGTGAAAATATAAAAGTAAGTTGGAAGGAAGAAAGAGACCGATTGAATTGAAAAAAAAAAATAATACTGTTGTCTGTTTTGTAAATCCATCAAATCAACATTAAACTTGAGATGAGTCTGTGAGACTTTAATAATCCACAAAATATTTACAACTTAAATTTTAACTTTTAGATTACCGTTAATCAATTATTAGTAAAAATAAAAATAAAAAAATTAAATTCGAAAAAGAACAAGGAATAATATCAATTTAAACTCATATATATATATAAAAAAAACGAAAAAAAGGCAAAACTTTTTACAACTGTAAAAATTCAATTTTACCAAAAGAGAAGAAACACAAAAATAAAAAATAAAAAATGTGTAAAATTAAAATTTAAAAAAAAATTAAAAATAAGTTAGAATTGCCTATATTTTATATTTATAACTAGGTACTAGTTTCCTTCGAAACTAGTTTTATCGGTGGGGGAGGAATGTCGAGGCCAGCGGAAATATCTCATGGAACGGATATCTAGTCTCTACGAAACAGATATCCGACCCTTTTCATAAACACGGCGCGACAGCGATACCGCTGACTCGACATATGATCACACAACGTGACATCAAAGACTCACGGTGAAAGATAGATATGAAGATGTACACCGTGAGATACAAAAAGTGGAGACTCGACATTCCTCACCAGCTAGAATTAAGCTAGCAGTAAGTTGCTTTTAGAATTGTTCAGACGTTCGAAGTGGTATGAAGAAAAGTTTAATAAAGTCAACATAAAGTTAATTCGCTGTTGTTATTTTTGCTCCCTTAACTTCCATTGCTAAACTCGGACCATAACATTTCAACAACCTACCAAATATATATAAATAAGAACCACAGAATTCCCTATAAGAAAATACATGAATCACTCAACTTAAGTAAACGTCAAATTTATTTTAAATTTTGTTTGCTTTGCTGCAGTTGCAGTGTGTTTTTTAAGAAGACAAAGGTTTTTTTTTTATTATTATATTTTATTATGGTTAAAAACAAAGAATAAAACCGACTTGAAAACAAGATATATGTTTAAATATGCATTAAAAAAAGTCTCAAAACTAGCGATTTTTGTCTATAATTTCGGAGACATCATTTCAGCGATTTTGGGCTTGAAGTCTCCGGCAACACTGCGGTCAACTGATCCCAGTTCTGTGTCCCATGTCAACTGATCGAATCAGTTCCTGCAGCTGCGCGACCTGATGTCAGGATCAGTCAGCTGCAGGAGCTGATGCGCCAGTGTGACATCTCGCTAAGAGATCGACGTCTTCGATTAAGAGGTGAAGAAGACCTAGGCCGTTGATTGACCGGTTGAGGGTGTGGCAAAACTCGCCCAATCGAGTGGTCTCGCGAGTTTATTTCTGCTTGCAACCTCAGACTTTCTTCCAGGCACCAAATAATTGCATGTCTGTCGTCTATCTCTTTTTGAAACTGTGTCTATCGATCGTCTTTTGTCGATTATCAGTGTATAAATAGTGAAGTTTAGTTTGAACATAAAAATAATAATAAAAATGTGTTTTAATAATAACTAAAATTATATATAAAAATGTGTTTTAATAATAACTAAAATTAAAATAAAATAAAAATATATAACGATATACAGTAATCCCTCCAACTGCGCGGTAAATACGTTCCACAAAAAGAGCGCGCAAACCGAAACCGCGCACTGTGAACCCTACTTTGTATGAAATTTTGGGGTTAAGTCCCAAAACGACATATTTAAATTAATACAAACATATGATATGTATAGTTAACTACTATATATTAAAAAAATCTTTATATTTTTTAATTTTTATTTGAAACAAAATTCCTTTAAAAAATTAATGTTACTCTCTTGAATATAAATTTAATTCTGACAAAATAAATTGCAATTCATATTTTTTACAATTTGAAAAGCCAACTTGAAATAAAAAAATGATATTAGTTAAAAATTTCTTACATCACATTACTCGCCCTCCAGTTAAAAACTATAATATTCATAACTTTTCGACCACCTCTAATTCGAGTGATAGTTTGTTGTTCTGAATCGTCTGAAAATATTGACAGATTTTGTTCACTGTGGTTATTTTTAAAATGCGTACTAAAATCATCAATTGTAGTTTCTATATATGCAGGTTTAAGTCGATCAATCGATATTGTCTTTTCTTTGCCATTAATTAGCAACAAAAAAGTCTTATCATTCCTGTCAATGACGTCAAATGGTCCATTATAGGGTTGTTGTAGTGGTTTTTTAACAGAATCCACACGAACGAAAACTTTGGAACACTTTTCAAGATCTCTGAATACAAAAACTTTTTCATTAGAGTGATCAGAAGTTTTAACAGGGCGTATTAATTTGAAATGTTTTCTCAGTGAATTGACAAAATCACTTTCACTTTCATGTAGAGTCTCAAATAACATTTCTCCTGGTAAACTAATCGTTTTTCCATAAACAAGTTCAGATATTAGCTGCGTTCCCGACCCATGTAAAAACTACTGCGAAGTACTGACCAACAACTTTTCTCGGGAACGCACTTTTGGATGATTACTAGTAAAATATAACCTCACAATTATAGAGCGCACACAATTTGAAAATTGTAAATATGAAAATAATTTCGCAATCAAAAGAGATACAAAATATCTGAGAAGAAAATGAAATTAAATAGAATAAATGAACCTGCAATGAGGGAAAAGGCCAACTTTTTTATGCATTATCGCCATAATTTCGAGATCAGAAACAAAACACTATTTCGGTTCAACACATATTTCAATTTAGAGATATTAGACATTCGGGTGGTTATTCCAACTCAGTAATTGCAATCTAATTTCATTCTGGAGAACATTTGTACTTCAAATCAAATGTTTTCCTTGATTTTTCATAGCGGAAGTATTTTAATGTACGAAAACAAACAAAAGTGACAGTTCGCTAACCTTAAAACCCGGATTTTCACCTATTGGAAAACTTAGGAAGTTCGGACATCTGACGGAATTTTTTGTCAAAATTGCACACGAAAATTTACTGCGGACTAAGAGGATGTGTAGATGCGAATGTTCTGCAGTACTTCGCAGTAGGTTTTTCATGGACCTGGAACGCAGCTATTGTTAATCCGATATCTTCTTTAATGGAAGAACGAATTCCCAATAAAATTGTTGGTAAAACGCGTAACCAATTTTTCGTTTCATGACATTTAATTGCAGTTTTAAGAGTACGATGCCATCTTTCCACTAGTCCATTTGAACATGGATGATAAGGTGTGGTTCTTAAACGCTGAATGCCAAAAAGATTTAAAAATTCTCGATAAAGACAAGATTCAAACTGACTGCCTTGATCAGTCGAAATTTTAAATGGAACTCCGAACTGAGCTATCCAACCTGAATAAAAAACAAAAGCAACAGATTCAGTCTTATATCTTTCAATGGAATTACCTCTACCCAACGAGTATATCTATCTATGCATGACAAACAATATAAATATCCATCAACTTGTGGCAATGGACCTATAATATCTAGATGTACATGAGAAAAACGTTCTGAAGAAATATTAAATAACCCATGTAAACTTTTAATATGCCTGGATACTTTTGATTTTTGGCATGCAATACAGTTACGTGCCGAATTAGCACAATCTTTTTTAATGGATGGCCAAACGAATTTTGAAGAGATAAGTTTAACTGAAGCCTTAATTCCAGGATGAGATAAAGAATAAAGTCGATTAAAAACTGTAGATCGGAAAGCTTTTGAAATAAATGGTCGAAATGTACCAATTGAAGTATCACAAAATATTGATAAAGTGGAACCAGGAATAGGACAACTTTCCATAGATAAAACTGCAGATTTCATAATAGATTCAAAATCAGAATAATTTTTTTGATATTTAGCAATTTCTTCATAATCCACAATTTTTGGAAATGAAATTTCATCAGTTCTGGACAAGGCATCCGCAACCACATTTTCTTTTCCTGAAATCTGTTGTATATCAGTGGAATATTGGCTTATCAAGTCTAAATGTCTTAACTGTCTTGGTGAAGCTTTCTCTGGTTTTTGCTTAAATGCAAAAATAAGTGGTTTTTGGTCAGAAAAAATTGTGAATAGACGACCTTCTAATAAATGTTTAAAGTGACAAATAGCTAAATACATAGTAAGTAATTCCCTATCATATGCACTATAATTTCGTTCAGCTGATTTCAATTTAACCGAAAAAAATACTAAAGGTTGCCAAGAATCTCGAATTTTGACGTGGATACGTCTTGGATTTTGGTAATGGGGGTACAAATTAGAAAATCGGCTTGCTGCCATGATAACAAATTTGCAATCGATGAAACTCGATAGTTTGTGGTGATATCTGAACAAAACCTGTGTTATAAGATTCGGCCTACATTAAAGCATTGTATAGGGTATTTTGTTATGTTAAACTATGTTCAATTATGTTTTTAAAAAGCAAAATCAAAATTTTTATTCCGCTGTTATGCTGTGTCTGCTGCTTGCAGTACAGATTTCACATGTATACTCTTTTTATGCTTTCTTTGTGTGTATTGAATCTCATATAGAACTTGATTGTTTCTCTTCTCTAAATGGGTTGTTCTGATTCTGGCTATTCATATTATTTCGGTTCAATTCGCTTTGGAGGAATTGAAAAAAATTGAAAATAAAAATCACTCTCGAGAAAACGAAATTCAGAATTTCAGTAAAACGCTCCAAAGAACGAGAAAAAATTATGGTTTTAATTTGCTTTGAGAACACAACTTTAATGCTGGGACCGAGATATCGCTCTCTTACTAATGAAATGCATACTTATATGTGTGTGTGCATCATACCCAACACATAGTTTAACTAGTTAGGAAACGTAGGGCTTTTTACGTGTACCTACGTTGGAGTAAAGATAACCGATATACTCTGGACGCGGTTTTTCTTTCTTTCCTATGCGTAAATTATCAACAAAACACAACACATGTAAAACCTAACCATATTTTCATACACCACCAACACATGCAATTTTCCGACAGCGGGAGAGCATTAGGTCAGAAAACGAAAAATGTGGAAAATAAGCCCAAAAATATGCACGATCTTTGGAGCAATTAAACTTTGTTTTTTCTTTCACTAGCATTTTTATGTCTCAAAGTTGCTATATGTTGTTTTACTGAAAATAATTTAGTTGCTGTTACGTCGGTTTCACATATTTTACAAAAAAATGCATTCATCAGTACTGAAACATTTATACGTTTTCGTTACTCTACGGTAAAAAGCATTTGCACTCTTTTTAGGTATGTCAATTAAAACCTTTTAAGTAAATCAAACTTTTTACGACAAATAACATTTAAATAATGTTTTGAGTTCTAAATGAGTAAACAGTAAAGTTTCTGGAAATTTAACGGTAAATTCCACACTTATTGACTCCATACTAGGGATGTCAAAAAAGAACCGGTTAAACCGGTTAAACCGGTTACCCGGTGTTTTTGCTTCGGTTAACCGGTTTTTTTCGGTGTTTGTTTTTTGCACGGTTATACCCGGTGTTTTTTTTAAAGCCAAAAACCGTTCAAAAAAACCGATCATTTTTTTTGTACGGAAATATACCCCCCAATTCTAGGTAACAGATGTTAAGAGATATCTTAATTTATAATTAAGAGATTTTAAAAGAAATTAGTATTCTGAGTAAGAGATTTTGGTGAGTTCCGGTTTTAGCAAATTATGAGATTCACCACGATATCTTCATCTGACAGCACTTACTCATAGACGTCAAATTTGGCTGTTTATTGACCTTAGATTTTTTCTGAAATCATGAAGTTTTCAAAACTATGGAAATTATCCAAAAAATTGTGTAAAAAAGACATTGCGGATCTTGAAAAACATGTGAATAGTCTTGTATCTGTTAAGAATAGCTTTCTACGGTATTCAGACCGTTCGAAATGAAAATGATATAAAAAATATTACGTAAAAATTGAATCGACAGTTTTTAAGATACACAATATCGTTTTTAAATGATTTTGTATAATTTCAGCAAAGCGCAAACAAATTTATGGTTAAATAATGCATTGCACTCACATAAATATTTCATTTGATAGATATAAAATTAATGAAGTTGCAGGTATGCGTTGATGTAATTCCAGCCAATAAAAAAATCGTTTTTTGTGTCATTAAAGGTAAACAATTCCATGAAGACACAATATTTCATGAGTTTTCCAGAAATACTATAAAACATAACAAAAGCTATAATTGCCAATCTGGCAATCATTTGAGACCCGTATGGTGATATTCGTATCAAAATTCGAACAGTTGTACCAAAATTCCACTTTGAAGTTAAACTTTCCAATAAGATTTTTTAAAATTTATTCCAATCGGATTTTGATGTATGGAGGTTTT
This sequence comes from Chrysopilus asiliformis, assembly GCA_964034945.1. Classification (NCBI taxonomy): domain Eukaryota; kingdom Metazoa; phylum Arthropoda; class Insecta; order Diptera; family Rhagionidae; genus Chrysopilus; species Chrysopilus asiliformis. Next base: position 62,874,198 of record OZ035960.1, read on the forward strand.
ATGTAGAATCATATCCTAAATAACTTTTGTTCTTGCACTTTTACGATAGGATGCACCGTTTTTGAGATATTCACAAAAAACGATTTCATTCGTATGGGGGGTACCCCCCCTAAGGGTCCATTTTTGCCCATTAACGAACTTAGCCTCGAATTTTACGAAAAACGGATCTGTGCAAAATTTCAAGTCTCTAGCTCAATCCGTGCGCCCGCAATCCGCGCCACAGACGGACAGACAGACAGACGGACAGACAGACGGACAGACAGACGGACGGACGGACAGGCGGACGGACATGCTAAATTCAACTTTTTTCATCATTCTAAACACACTGGTGTAATTCATTTTTTTGTGCGATGACGGGATCTTGGCGTTACAAACGGTAAGGCAAAGTTAATATACCCTTTGGTTTCACCATACGGGTATAAAAATCTGGTTATTGCAGCTTTTTTCCTCGTCCTCCATGCAATGCAACTTTATCTACAATTTTCTCCAAAACGGAGAATTTAATCGAAAACCTGTGACGTAAAAAACGTTCAGAATACAATTTTACACAACTTGTCTATACATAAAAAAAATTGTTGGAGCCCTCCCCGACACTGATTTTTCGAGTTTTAAACGCAACACACAAGTTAAGAGGTCGTAAGAGGACATCGGCGAGGTCCTCTTAAATTAAGAGGTTTTTGAGGTTAGAACCGTCTGCTAACTTTTCCCCAGAATATGAAAACCGTTTACAAAAATTCACCACGAAAGTTAAGAGGTTGACATCTCTTAACTATTATCAGGAATACCAATTTCTATTAAATTTCCTCTAAAGTTCAGTTAGCAGTTAAGAGTCTCTTATCTATTATGCAGAATTGAGGGGATAATTTTAAACCAATTTTCGTGCAACTGATTTGTTAGAAACACTTCTTTTTAGGCACTCTGAACCAAATACAATATTATATTGTGCCATTTATGGCCTCTTACTAGTAATCCACACCTGCCATGAATGCCGTCACTGTTACGTCTGATGTTACGTCTAGTGAAGATTGAAATGTCAGCTGTTACGACAGAAAAGTATAACATTTTTCGCTGACATCTTTGCTAACAGAAATGCTAACAGAAATGGAATTTAAGATGGCGGATTCTAATTTTTCACGTGCAGAGACGCTCTGTTCTATAAACGAATGCTGTTTAAAAGTAATTTTTACAAAGAAATGATTTGAAAAAGGCATCGTGGGAGCAGCTGGAGGCCGAATTTAATTTTAGTGCGGAGATTTTAAAGAAAAAAGTGAAATCACTTAGATCGTCATATTTACCACTCAGTTGTTTACTGCTCAAAGCATTTCTAGAACTGAAACGTCATGTCAGAATCAGCAGCCCACCTACGTCACAACAGAATTTTCTAATGACATTTATGTTAACAGTCCTGTCAACGTTTCTGGCAGGTCTGGATGGCGTGTTAATGGAATAAATGGCACTTCACGTCTTTTGTTTGTATTATAGTGTATTTGTTGTGTCTAAGACCTAACCTACCCAATTTGAACAAAACGGTTTTTCGGTGTTTTAATAACCGGTTTTTTGGACCCGGTTAAACCGGCCCGGTTTAAACCGAAGTCTTAAAAACCGGTTTAACCGAAAACCGGAGTTTTTCAAAAATTTGACATCCCTACTCCATGCCATTGATGTGAATAGCTCGATTACAAACACAAAAAAGCGCAAAAAGAATTCAAGCATACGATGCCAATACTTAGTTCAATTATGATAGGTCCTACGAGAGTCATTTTATCTGTTGTTGTTTGTATTTTTCTACAAACACATCTAAAATGACTTGTGGAAGTGACACGACTATCACAACTCAAATCTATATTAAATTGCTAGGGGTGCGTTTTTTTTACTAACAGAGAGCTGAGCTGTGAAGTTAACTTCACTTCAGCATTTAAAAACAACCGAGGTTACAATGGTCAAAATATGGAATTGTGACAAAAGTTAATTTTATTAAAAATTTGCAAGTGGCAAAAAGGCTAAAATAAGCATTTGTTTATTAAAAATATGCAAATGCATATATATATGCTCGAATCCAAAAAATCCTTAAAATAAGCATTTGCATATGTAAATATGCAAATGCATAACTATCCGAGCCCTAGACATAACAATAATCTAAACCCTTAAGAACTTCATTCATGAACCTCTGAAAAGTTTGAGCTGCATTTCTTAATCTAAAGGCCATTCGAGGAAATTCAAATAGAACGAATGGTGTAATAATTGCAGTTTTCGCTATATCATCTTCATTGATGGGAATCTGATGATAAGCACGAACTAAATCCAAAGTCGAAAATATTTTTGTACCATGTAATCCTTGAGCAAAGTCTTGTATGTGAGGAACTGGGTACCGATCAGGAATCGTTATCGCATTTAACCTACGATCGTCACCACAAGGTCTCCAACCATTATTTTTCTTTTTAACTAAATGTAAAGGACTTGTCCAACTACTATTATATGGTCTACAAATACCTACTTGTAACATGTAATCGAATTTTTTTTTTGCTGCTGCTAATTTTTCTGGATCAAGTCGACGTGGTCTTGAAAAAATGGGTGGACCTTTAACTTCAATATAATGTTTAGTATTATGAGCAGAAGATTTGTTTTGAATTTAATCTTGACTAATAGCTTTAAACTCAGACAACAATTCACAGAATCTATTGTCAAAATAATTAGTCTGAGAATTAATTGTCGATAAACCAATTACTGAGTCTATTTTAATTTTCCCATAAGATGGTAAATTTGTTTTTTTTTATCAATTAAACGTTTATTTTTTATTTGTGTTTAACCATTGAATCATTTCTGATTCATGGTTTTCTTGACCTTCTAGCAATGAATAATCCTATTGGAATTTCTTGGCTTATAGGTCTGCAAAAACAAAAAAATAATATAACAAAAATATTATATTATTTTTGTGGATGTTTTCACATCCAATTTTCCCCCAATAGGTCAGGCATGTTTGCCCTGAAAACCCATCAGGAGCCTGTTTCTGGTATGGAAGCTGGCTCATCTGTGATGTCTATAAAATTTTGAGAATATATCCATAAAACCTTAAAAATATGTATATGAAAATTTAAATTAATACAATTCATTAAAATAAAAAAATTAATTAAGATGAAATATAAATTGGAAAATTACTCAAAGTAGTTATAGGAAATTAGTCATAAGGATGAAATCATAAATAGGATATCATAAATGGAAAAATACTTAAAGTGATCATAAATGAATAACACTTGAAATTCAATACATATCGATAAGCATAAATTCTGTTATGCGCAAACATTTGTTTACATAAGCGCGAACTTTGTTTACAGCCAGGTTCAAGTGTCTTGTTTACAGCAATAGTTGACAGTAAGCGCGAACCTGGTTTACAGTTATGCGCAATGAAAGAACCCTATACAGTTTGTTATAATGATGTTTGTAAACAATGTGCGATCATTTCAGTTATGCTCGGGCATTGTTTGGAAAAACAAAGACGAAATGAAATCATGCTAGCTGAAGCCCAGAAAGGGTGACAGTCATGATATGTTTATGTAAACTCAAACTGTTTACATTAACTTATTTACCACAGTGAACACCTGCAAGCAAGGGTTGTTTACTGACAAGTATAAAAAGGAGTTCGAAAATCTCGAAAGTAGCCATTACTATTTCAGTTAAAGGAGTGACTCGGTGTTTATTAAAACTTCTAAAAAGCCATTACTATTTCAGTTATAGAGTGACTCGCTATCTATTAAAGTTGAAATAATTTGAAATTCTGAAATTGAGTATTTTTTCATATTGTGAAGTTGTTTTTTCATAAAATATAAATAACAATAAATTAATTATTGTAAAGTTATGTAATTATTAAAATATTATAAAGTGAATCATTATTGTGAAAAGTTATCTGTAATAAAAATAAAATATTGTAACAGTAAATAATTACATTAAAGTGTAAAATAAAAATAACATTTAAATAAAAATAATTTTTTTTATAAAAACAAAACAAAAATAAAATTGTTGTCACGAAAGTGACTGGTGACAGAAGTGACTATAACATTGTTAACAGCGAAAATTGACAAAATCACAGTTAACACACCGTCATCAGAGCCTGCTTTACCAGCTTCCACGCAGGCTTACAGGATTTTGGTGGAGTAAAACTCGATTCGAGTATTTATACTCCGATGCCACAAACCTTGTGCGAATTATAAGGTTAGGCAACACAGCTCCATCAAGCCAGAGGGAATTATTTGTGTTTAACCATTGAACCATTTTTGATTGGTTTTCTTGACCTAGCAATGAATAATCCTATTGGAATTTCTTGGCTTATAGGTGTTATGTATAAAAATTATTTTGTATAAAAATCAAATTGAAATATTCAAATTAGTCATAAGGATGAAATCATAAATGAATTAGTCATAAGGATGAAATCATAAAACGGAAAAATACTCAATCATAAATAAAGAAATGCGATATTGCAAATATTAATTGAAATCGATACATAGCGATAAGCGTCAATATTGTTTACAGCAAATGTGAGCTTTGTTTACGGTTATGCTCAAGTGTTTTGTTTACAGCGATTCGTTTATAGTTGACATAAGCGCGAAACTTTGTTTACAGTTATGCGCAATGAACGAACCCAATACAGTTTGTTTATAGTGTTGTTTGTAAACAATACGCGATCATTTCAGATATGTTCGGGCATTGTTTGAAAAAACAAATACAGGATGAAATCATGTTAGCTGATGACCAGAAAGGGTTGCAGTCATGATATGTTTATGTAAACTCAAACTGTTTACATTAACTTGTTTACCACAGTAAACACCTGCAACCAAGGATTGTTTACTGACAAGTATAAAAAGGGGTTCGAAAATCTCGAAATCAGCCATTACTATTTCAGCTATAGGAGTGACTCGCTGTTTATTAAAACTTCTAAAAAGCCATTACTATTTCAGCTATAGGAGTGACTCGCTGCTGTTAACAAAAATTAAATTCAAATTGAGTATTTTTTCATAGTGATTTAACAGTTAACAATTGTAAAGTTATTTTGATTTAACAGTTAACAGTTAACAATTGTAAAGTGAATAATTGATTTAAAGTGTAAAATAAAACAATATTTAAATAAAAATAATTTTTTTATTAAAATAAATAAGAACAAAACAAAATTGGTGTCACAGAAGTGACTGGTGTCAGAAGTAACTATAAAAAAGAATTGTTAACAGTGAACATTTGAGAAAAACACAGTTAACATAGGTCTGCAAAAACAAAAAATAATATAACAAAAATATTATATTATTTTTGTGGATGTTTTCACATCCAATTTTCCCCCAATAGGTCAGGCATGTTTGCCCTGAAAACCCATCAGGAGCCTGTTTCTGGTATGGAAGCTGGCTCACCGTCATCAGAGCCTGCTTTACCATCTTCCACGCAGGCTTACAGGATTTTGGTGGAGTAAAACTCGATTCGAGTATTTATACTCCGATGCCACAAACCTTGTGCGAATTATAAGGTTAAGGCAACATCAAGCCAGAGCGAATTATTTGTGTTTAACCATTGAACCATTTCTGATTCATGGTTTTCTTGACCTTCTAGCAATGAATAATTTATTTTTTATATCCACTAATAATTCGAAATGATCTAAAAAAGCAGGTGTCTGTCTCGTAGAGACGGCCAGAATACGTGGATCCGCCTACAACGATCGCCAATAGATATTTAACCCTTAATTGATGAGGTGGGTCCAGTGGACCCACATTGACTTTTCTTTCTTTGCTATCTTCATACAGTATGGTGTTGTGTGCCGAGTTAAAAGCACGGATTTGGTATGTGATTAGAACAAGTCCATTGGAAACCACCTCATCATTTACGCATATGATTTTCACCTCATAAATTAAGGGTTAAGTAAGAAATTTTAGTGAGAAGGAAATAAATGAAACAAATTTTTATTTAAAACATAACAAAAGCTATAATTGCCAATCTGGCAATTATTGAAAATCCGTATGGTGATTTAAGTGAACGGCGAACAGTTGTATCAAAATTCCAGTTTGAAGTCAAACTTTCTAATTAGATTTTTTTTAAATTTATTCCAATCGGATTTTGATGTATGGGAGTTTTATGTAGAATCATATCCTAAACAACTTTTGTTCTTGTACTTTTTTGATAAGATGCACCGTTTTTGAGATATTCGGTTTCACCATACGGATATAATAATTTTATTTATAACTAGGGGCTGCGCCCCGAACCGCTTCGCGGTTCATACCCCTTTCGCAGGTCGGCCTTCGGCCTCCCTGCCCCCGTCGGCCTACGGCCTCCACAACTACTCGGCCTTCGGCCTCGCCCCTCGGGCTTGAATTGTTGGATTTTGATGTATGGAGATGTTACGTAAAATTATTTAAATATATTTCAGCTCTCGCCTTCCTCTTTACTCGGCCTTCGGTCTCGACTCAAATGCATATAGTTAACCCAAAAAAGGGAAATTTTTTTAGAGACATTTTTCTTTGTGACCCAACGGTGTATTACAAAATCGTACTGTTTACTTACAATATATTCAATAACGGTAAAAGGTGGTTATCCACACGGGGAAAGACAATATTGCGGGAAATGTTATTCTTTTTAATTCATGTCATATATTGAAGCACCAAATCCCTTTAGAATTGCAGAAGATAGCAGGTGAGGGCTATACATAACGATCGTATCTATACTGTTTTTCGCAGTATTATATTGTTTTTCAGACTCCAATACTGCATAATTGCTTTTTTCCCCAAAATACTGTATTTAAATACTCAGAAAACTTTAATTCTTTAACGTTTCGAAATTCAAATTTATTAATAGCAATGCAAAACGTCAGTGGCAACACAAAACAGTGGCAACACATGGCAAGTGTAAATATATTCAAACGACGAACAGCGAAGTATTGATGGCAAAATGTCATATAGATTCGCTTCTTCCTTTCCCCATCGATTACTGTCTTGTCATTATTCATCCTTCTTCAGAACGCGTTACTTTGATTTTGCTTTCCATTGTTAATTTAAAAGAATAAAAATGTCGAAATTAAAAGCAAAGACACAAATTTTCATTGAATAAAATTTATACTGCGAAAAATACTGTTTTTTCAAATCGATTTACTGCTTTTTTAAATTTTTAGGTGAAATATACTGTTTTTTGTCCGAAAAAAGATACCATCGTTAGCTATACATAAAAAGGAGGGGTAGATATTAGTGAGCAAAAATTTTCCCTGCGGGCTGACCTCTCTCATGGTGAAAGCCGGATCCGAAACCCTTAAGTGCATAAAGAGGTTTCAAGAGAGGGAAAGGGGTTGCTATTAAACTGGATCCGACACCCTTGAGTAAGAGATATCAGAAGAAACGGGGATTGACATCAAAAAGAATCAGATCCCTTATTCTGTCAATAACTGTCCCTGTGTGCAAAGTTTGATCAAAATCGGCCGCGCCGTTTTTGCGTGATGCCGGAACAATCATTCAGTCAAACAGACAGAAATACCGACCGACATACAGACAGACGGACAAACATAAATTTTAAGCATAACAAAACCTATAATTGCCAGTCTGGCAATTATTAGAAACTCGTATAGTGATATTCCTATCAAAATTGGAACAGTTGTATCAAAATTCCAGTTTGAAGTCAAACTTTCCAATAAGATTTTTTAAAATTTGTTCCAATTGGGTTTTGATATATGGGAGTTTTATTTAGAATCATATCCTAAATAACTTTTGTTCTTGCACTTATTTGATAATATGAACAGTTTTTGAGATATTCGCAAAAAACGTATTTGTTCGTATGGGGGGATACCCCCTAATGGTCCATTTTTGTCCATTAACGAACTTAGCCTCGCATTTTGCGAAAAACGGATCTGCCCAACATTTCAAGTCTCTAGCTCAATCCGTGCGCCCGCAATCCGCGCCACAGACGGACATGCAAAAATCAATTTTGTTTATCATTCTAAACACACTGGTGTAATACATTTTTATGTGTGATGACGGGATCTTGGCGTTACAAACGGTAAGGCAAAATTAATATACCCTTTGGTTTCACCATACGGGTATAAAAATGTCATTTTTGCCATCAGTATTATACGACCAAATACATCAATGTATGTCAATATTTTTCAGAAAATCCAAAATTACAAAAATTGTCCCCCTTACAGTTTTTATTATATAGATGGGAAAAAAGTAAAGTGGACACATCTACAGATAGAGAGCTTTCCTTTAAAAAAAGAATAATCAAAATCGATTCTAAGCTGGAGCTGTGTCGAAAGAAATACATACAAAATCGCTTTGCCTTTTAAATATATAGATGAGTCTTCGATCTTAACAACACGGATCGCAGCTGGGCGTTTAATGAAGGGGTAAAATACCCATGCTCGAAGCCAGGGATGCTGGTGCCAAGATTTTGCTTTTTTAATTTAATTTTTTTTTCATTTAGTTAAAACAAATTTTTTTTCTTTGTGATTTTTGTGTTTTTTTTGTATGTGAAAACTGTTTAAAACAAAAATAGAGACACTAATTATAAACCGAAAACGATTTTGATCAGATTTTCACCATTGTCCGTGATGATAATATTTTATGACTGAAGTTAGCTTGCCCATGAGGAGGCTGGAAAAACTAATTGGGTAATAGAGTTTTAAAATTCAAAACCGAAAGTCTTGAAGTGAACACGTTTATTTTCTAAAAGTTATTTCTGGAAGTTTTTTGTGCAAAAAAAACTTTAGCCCGACAACGATGGGTCTGCATCTAGTAAAATATTATTAAAAATTGGTGGAAAAATAAAATGGACACATCTAAAAATAATTTTCTAAAAGTTATTTCTTGCATTTGCATTATCCTTACAGGACCTTCCGTTTTGAATTTTGAAAATCTGAAAAAACCGGATTCGGGATTAGCGACCCCAAAAACCCCCGAGTGATACTTTTCAGCTTCCTATTGAGCAGGATTCATGGCGAAAATCACGGTTTAAAAATACCCAAACCCCCTTTACCCCCCGTTCACCCCCTTAGCGCTAAAATTTCGAAAAATCTCGATGGTGGGACATATTCTGAAAGTTTCAAGTCTATCTTCAGGGGTTTGGGCTGGGCGTCAGATTAAACGATTTTATTTATAGAGAAGATGGTTTTCACTTTTTCCAATAAAGACTCAATTTCAACAAAAAAAAATAAAAATATTTTGCCACCGCTCAGAATTGAACCCGTACCTGGCGCGATGTAGTTTACACTTATTCAGTAGTAAGAATATAAACTTTAAAGATAAATGAAGTAATAAAAAACAGGTAGTCATTGGGGACTGCCAACAGAAATGAAAACGATATTATATGTACGGTAATAATTATATTGTCGTGTATTTATACCTATATATTTTTCAACCTGAAATTTCGAAAATATATGTTAATAAACAGTAAATTTCAAATAAAAGTCAATATGCATATTAAGGTTTGAATTCCTGAGCAGCACATGATTTTCTTATACAACAAATAGCTAGAGATATTTAATTTTTTCTGTATAAGAATGCCACGTGCTGTTCAGAAATTTTCTGTGTAAATTTTTATTTTGCTGTATATTTTCCAAAAAAAATTGATTTTTGATTGTGTAAGTCAACTGGTTTCAGAAATTTTCTGTCTAATTTTATTTTGCTGTATATTTTCCAAAAAAAAAATCGTTTTTTTTGTTATTTTGCTGTATGATATTTTCAAAAAAAAAATCGATTTTTTCTGTATAAAAAAATCAAATGAAAGCAAATCAGCATTCTTAAGCTGTTAAATTAGCATGTCGGTGACGCGAACTCATGAGATTTTACCCATCCAAAAATCGCCCAACGCGCCTAAAGAAGTATAATATAAATAAAATAAATAATTTAAGGTAAAAAAAATTTTTAAAAAAACATTTTGTCACCACTCGGAATCGAACCCGCACATCTGGCGCATTGTAGTCTAACACTTATTCAGGAGTAAAAATGTAAACTTAAAGATAAATTAAGTAATAAAATATTAATAAAAGTAAAAAAATCAAAAAAAAAATTTGAAAAAAAAGAACTTTGTCACCGATGAGAATTGAACCCGGTGCTGGCGCATGGTAGTCCAACTTCTAACTCACCGCACTGATCAGACAGTACGGAATGTCGTGTTAACATTGAAGACTTAGTTAGCGGCATATTGATAATTTTGAAAGGCAAATCACTAATAAAGTATTATTAAAAATTGAAAAAAAGTAAAACGGACACATCTATAGCTATAGAGCTTTCATTTAAAAAAAGAATCATCAAAATCGGTTCAATAGGAACTGCAGGAGCTCTGTCGAAAGAAATCCATACAAAATCGTTTATGATAAGAGAAGTATGAAAGAAATATCACACATACAGTGTTCAAAACGCTCCCATTTCTAGTTTTGCGTTCAAATTAATCTATATATATAAACATAACAAAAGCTATAATTGCCAATCTGGCAATCATTGGAGACCCGTATGGTGATATTCGTATCAAAATTCGAACAGTTATACCAAAATTCCACTTTGAAGTCAAACTTTCCAATAAGATTTCTTAAAATTTATTCCAATCGGATTTTGATGTATGGGAGTTTTATGTAGAATCATATCCTAAATAACTTTTGTTCTTGGACTTTTTTGATAAGATACACCGTTTTTGAGATATTCACAAAAAACGATTTCGTTCGTATGGGGGGTACCCCCCCCCCCTAATGGTCCATTTTTGCCCATTAACGAACTTAGCCTCGCATTTTACGAAAAACGGATCTGTGCAAACTTTCAAGTCTCTAGCTCAATCCGTGCGCCCGTAATCCGCGCCACAGACAGACAGACAGACGGACGGACATGCAAAAATTAAATATTTTTATCATTCTAAACACACTGGTGTAATTCATTTTTTTGTGCGATGACGGGATCTTGGCGTTACAAACGGTAAGGCAAATCTATATATATAAAAATGGATGTTTGTCTGTCTGTTGGTTTGTCTGTCCGTTTGAGATTACAAAACTTAAAGACTACTGGACCGATTTTGACGCGGTTTTTTGCAAAATGATCTGCGTTGCCAGGAGCAGGTTTTGAGCTATGTTAGATTTTAAAATTCGAAACCGAAGGTCCTTTAAGGATAACGGAAGTATCCTTTTTCCCATTTTTCTCCGGAAAAAATTGCCATTATGGGGTTTTTGGGGTAGCTGATCACGAATCCGGTGTTGGAATTTCAAAATTCGAAACGGAAGGTCCTGTAAGGATTACGCAAATATCCTTTTTCCCATTTTTCCCCGGAAAAATTGCCATTATGGGGTTTTTGGGGTTGCTGATCACGAATCCGGTATTAGATTTTCAAAATTCGAAACGGAAGGTCCTGTAAGGATAACGCACATATCCTTTTTCCCGTTTTTCCCCGGAAAATTGGCATTATAGGGTTTTTGGGGTCGCTGACCACGAATTGGGTATTAGATTTTCAAAATTCCTGCAAGGATAAAGCAAATATCATTTTTCTCCGGAGAAATTGATATTATGGGGTTTTTAGGGTCGCTGATCACAAATCCGGTATTAGATTTTCAAAATTCGAAACGAAAGGTCCTGTAAGGATAAATATCCTTTTTCCGGTTTTTCCTCGGAAAAATCGGCATAAGGGGATTTTTGGGGTCGCTGATCACGAATCCGGTATTAGATTTTCAAAATTCGAAACGGAAGGTCCTGTAAGGATAATACAAATATTATTTTTCCAGTTTTTTCTGGGAAAATCGGCCTTAGGGGGTTTTTGGGGTCGCTTTTGGGGTCGGAAGGTCCTGTAAGGATAACATTTTTTCCCAAAACTTTTCAGGTTATTTATGGTTTTTTGGCATTCTAAAATTTCTACAAAAAACTTTTAGCTGGCAACGTAGGGTCTGCTAGTTATATATAAGAGATGAAAATAAGAGTTATTTTTTCTCTCTTTATCTCTCATTTCAAGTTTCACTCACAACTAATAACGTTTTCGCTGTGTGAAAAAATATCTCTGAAGGAGATGAGTTTTACTTGTGCGACGAAAAACTCAAGAAGAGAGATAAATATTTTCTGTAAATAAATATCAGTTCTAATGAGAGATAAATATTTCCTGAAAATAAATATCAGTTCTAATGAGAGATAAATATTTCTTGTAAATAAATATCAGTTCCAATGAGTTTTATTTCGCTGAGCTGACGAAAAACTCATTTGGTCGATTTTGTATGGTGTGGCTAGTGTACGATAAGAAATTATTATTTATTGTAAAGTAAATGAAAAGATATTTTTTTTTACTTTGTATGAAACTTTTTTCTGGGGGGTGGTAGGGGGGGGGGTGATTTCTTTTTTTGGAAAATAGTACGGAGCAAAATAAAATTAGCGAGGAAATGTCTGAACAGCACACGAATTTCTTATACAAAAAAAAATTTTTTTTTTAGGAAAATACCCTAGAGCAAAATAAAATTCTCGAGGAAATGTCTGAACAGCACACGACTTTCTTATACAAAAAAATTTTTTTTTTCAGGAAAATACCCTAGAGCAAAATAAAATTCTCGAGGAAATGTCTGAACAGCACATGACTTTCTTATACAAAAAAAATTTTTTTTCAGGAAAATACCCTAGAGCAAAATAAAATTCTCGAGGAAATTTCTGAACAGCACATGACTTTCTTATACAAAAAAAAAGCGATTCTTAAATATAAAAATACACTATTTTAAAGACACGGGTTTTTTATTTTGTATGTTGATTTGGATATAGAATGGGGCATTGATGAACTAACTGAAAAATAAAATAAATTTACCTATGTTGGTGATACACTGAAACATATATTGGACGTGATGTCGTGCAATGAGTTGGGGAAACGGAGCGTCAAAGCGAACCGCCATTTTAAATCGTCCCATAGTAAGCCACTGGTTTTACTTTTGAAGCATCGAAATGTAAAAGCTTACGCACGCCTTGACGCGTCATTGTGTTTTCGCTATCAAACAAACCAATTCAAACCCTGATTTCAGTGCGGTATTAATGTTTTACTATGTCATCTATGTCCCATTCATACAAATAAAAAACCCGTGTCTTTAAAATAGTGTATTTTTATATTTAAAAATCGATTTTTTGTGGTATAAGAAAGTCATGTGCTGTTCAGACATTTCCTCGCTAATTTTATTTTGCTCTAGGGTATTTTCCTAAAAAAAATTTTTTTTGTATAAGAAAGTCGTGTGCTGTTCAGACATTTCCTCGCTAATTTTATTTTGCTCTAGGGTATTTTCCTAAAAAAAAAATTTTTTTGTATAAGAAAGTCATGTGCTGTTCAGAAATTTCCTCCCTAATTTTATTTTGCTCCGTAGGGTAGGAGCGGGCATGTTGAATTATCGGGCATGTTGAATTATCGGACATGTTGAATTATTGCCAAATTTAAAAAAACTATCCAGTCATTTTTTTTGAAATTTTAGTATATTGGTAGTATTAATGGATTCGCGGACAATTTATCGTGAACAATTTATCGTAAAACAATTTATCGTGAACAATTTATCGTAAAACAATTTATCGTAAGAACAATTTATCGTAAGAACAATTTATCGTAAGAACAATTTATCGTAAGACAATTTATCGTAAGAACAATTTATCGTAAGACAATTTATCGTAAGAACAATTTATCGTAAGACAATTTATCGTAAGGAATATTATTTTTACAAATTCGGGCGCCCGGGCGCCCGAATTTGTAAAAATAATATTCCTTACGATAAATTGTTCTTACATATATATATATTATATATATATATTATATAATTGTTCTTACATATATATATATAATATATTACATATATATATTATATATATACATATATATATATATATATATATATATATATATATATATATATATATATATATATATATATATATATATATATATATATATATATATATATATATATATATATATATATATATATATATATATGTGTGTGTGTGTGTGTATGTGTGTGTGTGTGTATGTGTATGTGTGTGTGTGTGAGACGAAACATCATTAATTTATCCCCCCTACCCTCCCCAACTCCCCCTTCCCCCTCCCCTCCTCTCCACAACTCCCCCTCCCCCCCCCTTCCCTTTCCCCTCCCCCTCCCCCTCCCCCCTCCCCCCTCCACCCCCCTCCCCCCCTCCCCCTTCCCACTCCACAACTCCCCCTTCCCCCTCCCCACCCCTCCACAACTCCCCCCCCCCGGGTTGAATAACGGCTTGGTGGGAAAGTTGAATCATTTTTTTCTTACGTATATTTTGTTTTTTTGACGTTTGGTTCACATTTCCCTTGTTCTTTTATCAATTTTTGTTTGTTTCTTGATGATTTTTTACATTTTTTTATAAAAACGCAGCAGGAAAACAATCAAAAATTGGACAAAAAAAAAAAAATGAAATAAGCGATTAACTAAATCGTAAATTTCATTGTTTTTTTCATATTTACATTATGCAGTGTATATTTAAAATTTTTACTTAATAAAATACTTAAAAATAACGTTTTTTCATTCTTAAGTATGGAAAATGTATGGAAAATTACAGTTATTCATCTTACCCGCACCACTTGTAAATCGGCGGGCATGTTGAATCACCCTTTAAATTGACCTGAAGGCCAGTTAATAAAACATTTTAAAAAAAAGTTCTTCTATGAAATGTAGTCAAGGTATCACTCTATCGAATGGATTAACCATTGGAGCGATATGTGACTTTATGTGCGCGCTACAACCTAAATTCTAAAAAGTAATTCAACAAGCCCGCTCCTACCCTACTATTTTCCAAAAAAAAAAATTTTTGGAAAAAAATCCCCCCCTCCCCCTCCACCCCCTTCCCCTTCCCCCCTCACCCCACCCCCTACTAACCCACCCATCATCCACCCATCACCACCCCATAAAAGCAACATAATATTAAAAAGACCACGTATCAAACAAAGCGAGAAACATCGAGTATAAGTTTTTGACGACACATAAATGAGTTTTATTTTGCTTAATATAAATATTCCTCTTCGAATAGAGTTTTTCAACTCAAGGAGTTTTTCAATAACTCATTGAGTATAAGTTTTTCACAACATTTTAAATCTCTTTAAAAAAGAGTTTTATTCTGCTCGGCAAAAATATTCCTCATCAGGACTGAGTTTTATTTTGCTCGACATAAATATTCCTCATCAGAAGTGAGTCTTTATGAAAATTGAGAAATATTTTCATCTCTGTTATATATATAATGACGAAGGTTTTACATAAATTTACTACTATTTCATCGATTCTACTACTATTTTTCGGCCGATTCACTACGATTTCGAAAATCAAAAGTCACAACCCTGAACAGAACTTTAATGCTGGGAGCGAAATATCGCTCTCTTACTAATGAAATACATACTTATATATGTGTTTGTAGCATAACCAACAGCCATCGCTCGAGGCTTTCATTCATTTTTATGCGAGACCCACAAACCGCATTGAACAAGAAGCGAAAACTTAAATAGAAATCATTTTCGTTCCCAAGAACGAGAGTCGGAAACCACAGCAAACGCTTTTGCCGTTAAGAGCGAAAAGAACGAAATAACATGACATTCAATACATCAGATTCAATACACACAAAGAAGTAGCATAAAGAGTATAAATGTGAAATCTGTACTACAAGCAGCAAACACAGCATAGCAGCGGCAGTAAAAATTTTGATTTTGATCTTTAAAAAAATAATTGAACATAGTTTAACATAACAAAATACCCTAAACAATGCTTTAATGTAGGCCTCATCTTATAACACAGTTTTTGTTCGGATGTCACCACAAACTATCGAGTATCATCGATTGCAAATTTGTTATCATGGCAGCAAGCCGATTTTCTAATTTGTACCCCCATAACCAAAATCCAAGACGTATCCACGTCAAAATCTGCTCCCAAAATTGGACGATTTACCTCAGCAATATAAAATGGAAAGGAAAACTTTTTTCTAAAATTAAGATCTAATGAAATAAGTTTCCTTCCAAATGTATTAATCAAATAATTTTAAATATGAGGATGAAATATTAGATTTATCTTTTAAAAATTTAATTGGAAAAACTGAAACATCAGCACGAGTGTCTACAACAGGCCTGGCCAACCGAAATCGTTCCACGGGCCAATCTGATGATTCATTTTTTTTGGGCCGCACATGAAAAAATAGAATAACCGCCGTTTCTTAGTAAAATTTTCAAATAATATTTTATGTTGTTTTTCAACAGTCACTTGGTTTTAAAAAAAAATTTAGAACAAAATGCAAAAAGTTGAGCATAACCCCACGACTCCATTGGGCTTTTAAAAATCATGATTTTTTCCCCCACTCCATATTTTGGCGAATAAAGAAATCAGCGCGTGGGCATGATTTTTCATATTTATCGTGTCTCCATAGCGTACTTAGAAATGTCAACTAGGAGGTAATCAGGGCAGCAAACTATAAATCAGCTAATTTGACTGAACAAATGTCAAAAAAAAATCCTACTTTTCAGTAGCCGAAAAAATCATGACAGTAAAGTAGGTTACACATCTATCAGTTTTCGATCAGTCGCGACTGTTACGGCACTTGTCAGTTTTCCATAAGTGTTTTACATCTAGTTATGCGTTCACATCTATCAGTTGCAACTGACAGTTTTTTGTGAAAATTTTCCATTCATTTTGATTGTAGAGTTCAAAAAATACCGGTGGATAATAAAGAGAGAGCGTGTGTATGCAATATTATTGCATTAAGTTCAAAAAATAATATTTGGTTCTGTTCTGATGCGATACGACTGACGCGACTGACGCGAACGTTCACACCAATCAGTTGGCCATCCGTTTAAAAAAAAAACTGATTTTTCCACGAATTTTTTCGTAGTTGCCCATCAGTTGTCTGATTTTACGTTCACACCAATCAGTTTCCCATCAGTTTCCAAAAACTGATGGAAAACTGATAGATGTGTAGCCTACTTAAGGAGATTTAAATCATGATGCAAGATTTTTTGAGTCTCCATTAGACTTTTTCGTGATTGGATTTAAATCCGTCTGTCTGTCCGTCCGTCCGTCTGTGGCGCGGATTGCGGCCGCACGGATTGAGCTAGAGACTTAAAATTTTACTCAGATTCGTTTTTCGTAAAATGCAAGGCTAAGTTCGTTAATGGGCAAAAATTTACCATTACCCCCTTACCCCCCATACCCCCATACGAACTTGCATTATGTAGTTGAAAAAAATATCACGTCACAACTTACACTTAATCTGATAAATCCAAAGGATTTGAGTCATCTCTCAGGATTCTTCTTTTTACTCGTAAATTGACGAGTATTTCTTCATCCTCAGATGATGTTTCGTATAAGTCCGGACACAACATTACAGTTTTGTGGGAAGCAAATAAAAACATCTGATTGATTCGATTAAGCGTTTAACTAAAATAGTCTTTAAAACTTCAGCATTCGGAATATATTAGCGCTGCCGCGGCGAATGTTGTAAGCTCAATTTTCAGTGAGACAGGTATTTAGGTATGGAATTAAATTGTCTATTATCTTTTGTTATGTTTAACTCTAAGTTATTTATAGACAGGTCTTCGCAGTCCCAAGATTTAAAAAAATGTTTCAATTTATCATTAAAACTTACCTAGTCGGCCTTCCTATGGTTTCTAAAGGATACGGTAGGGCTAGAATCGTTTTTTATTACTATTGCTGTGTGATCAGACGCATTAATATAATTCGATACATTCTGGTTGCTGGAATTAGCAGGCGTGCAGAAAGTAATATCTATTATTAATCGCTCATGTCCCCTATTTAATAGTTCTAGGTTTTCATATTGTAGAAATTCTAAAAACCCACTTCCTAAAGAACATAGTAAAGTACGCCCTGCTCCTACGTCAAATCACTCAAATAAGAAAATTTTCATTTATAAAGATCTAAAAATTTGTTGGTTCTAAATTTCATTGTTTGGCCTTTAAAACCAACTAAGTATAAATATATATAACCTTTAAAATCGTTTTTTTTTTATATTTAATATAAAATAAAGAAACCATCTTATTTTTTATACTTATTATTTTGTGTACGATATTAAAATAAAAATGAACATAATAATAATACTCAATTTTAATAATAGTAGCAAGAATTATAATAATAGTTTTATGATTAATTGAACTTAAAAATAGCCTAAGATGAATTTGATGATCACCATTTTGCTATTTGGATGTCAAACTTTACTAAATGCCGTCCGTGGTGGTACCTCAAAAGCTCCCCGATCTGTGTAAGCATCTGCATATAGTTCTGGATTATTAACTGATGTCGATCTGTTATAATTTACTGGTCGCGCGAGAGCTAGTATAAAAGAAATAAATTAATAAATGTGATACATAATGAATATAATATTACAATAGAGTTAGAATGTTTCTTTGTAGTTTCTGTGAAACCAATGCTACTGATATCCAATAGTATACTCGGTGAAAAATTTTGGTTCATTTTATCAACTTGTCTCAATTTTTTATATCCTACTAGCTTGCATACCCGTCGTTGCTGGGTTAAGTTTTTTGTATACGTTTTAGAACACGAAGAAAACCGGAAATAACTTAAAAATTTTTGAGAAAAATCTTATTCTTGCAGGACTCTTTGTTGCGAATTAGCCTAACATCAGTTTCGTGACCAGCGACCCTGAAAACCCCCTAATGCCAATTTTTCCCTTGGAAAACTAGGAAAAAGGGTATTTACGTTATCCTTACAGGATCTTCCGTTTCTAATTTCGAAAATCTAATACCGGACTCGTGATCAACGACTCCGAAAACCCCCTAATGCCATTATTCCCCGGAAAAAATGGGAAAAAGAATATTTGCGTTATCCTTACAGGACCTTCCATTTCGAATTTTGAAAATTTAACACCAGATTCGTGATCAGCGACCCCGAAAAACCCCCAGTGAAACTTTTCAGCCTCATATTGAGCAGGATTCATGGCGAAAATCACGGTTTCAAAACATCAAAAGCCCCCTTACCCCCTTAGCGGTAACATTTCGGAAAACCCCGCTTTAGTGAGCGCCTACGTGTTGGTTGGGACATACTGTGAAAGTTTCAGGGGTTTGGGCTGGGCGTTGATGAGTCAGTCAGTCAATCAGGTTAAACGATTTTATATATATGGTAAAACTATAAAAGGGTATAATAGATTTGGTTTACCATTTGTAACGCATAGAACTAATCGTCGGAAAAAAAATGAATTTTACCGGTGTGTTTAAAATGATGAATCGACTTCATTTTTACATGTCCGTCTGTCTGTCGTAAACATCATAACTTGAGAGTGAATCGGACTAGAAACTTGAAATTCGGCACGGCCGTTTTTTCTTAAATAGGAGGTCGAGTTCGTTAATCGACAATATCGGACCACGAAATATCCCCATACAAACGGAACTGTATTTTCGAAATATCCCCATACAAACGGAACTGTATTTTGCGATTTTCTCGAAAACGGTACGTCTATTTATTTAAGTTTGTTTATTTACTAGGTTGCATAGCCGTCGTTGCCGGGTTAAGTTTTTTCAATTTTTTTTTTGGTCTATGTTTGAGCTAAATTTCAGGCCAATCGGCTCGGTAGTTTCCCCGCGAAAGAGTAACATAGCGCAAAAACTAAGTTTCAGAATCACTTTACCCCCTCCCCTTACTCCCCCCACTCCTCGCGCTACTTTTCCGTATGCCTATGTTGGGACCAGAACTACCACAGACACTCATGCCAAATTTCAAGTCAATCGGTTCAGCCGTTTTTGCGTGAAAGAGGAACAGACAGACAGACAGACACCAATTCATTTTTATACCCGTATGGTGAAACCAAAGGGTATATTAGATTTGCCTTACCGTTTGTAACGCCAAGATCCCGTCATCACACAAAAAAATGAATTACACCAGTGTTTAGAATGATAAAAATAACTAATTTTACTTTAGTTTTTATATATAAATGACCACTAATTCAATTATATTTTGTGTGATTAGGCTTATTGGTCAATTAAAACAATTTCTCATGTCAATAAATGTTACATTTATTATCGACGTTTCGTCCGTTTTCACAGGACGTCTTCAGGATCTGAATATAAATGAATATAAATATGAACAAAATAGTTTCTCTTAGTGAATTCTTATTAAAAACAATGTTTTTTCATTTACTTACAATTTTGCAAATTTTTGGACACTTTTAAAAAACAAATTTAACTTTTAATACAAATAAATAAATAAATAAATAATTAAATTAAACATATAACAAGTAAAAAATATATTTTGCTAGGGACAGAACTAGTAGTAGTCAAGAGATGTCAGGTTCTTTTTTAGTTGTCATTTCAATATTGCACAGTAAGTCGCATTGACAGCGTCCGTTGTATCTGACTTTTTATTCATACTATTTTCAGTATTATAAATGTGCAAGGCTTCTAATATAAATCTTTTCCTTTGGTGTTGTTCCTTGTCAATAATTTTAGTATTTTCAAAGTCAGGTACATGATTATTTTCGATGCAATGATCAGTGAGCGCCGTTTTATTTACCCCTTTATTTTTTAGATCGGATTTATGCCCTGCAATCCTATTTTTCAGGTACTGCTTTGTGGTCCCCACATATTTCATGTGGCAATCCGCATCTTCATTACCTCTGCAAGGAATACTGTATACAACATCATGCTGATTCCATTTTGTGGTTCTATCCTTTAATTTTGTAAAAATGTCTCCAACCGTTTTTTTATTTTTGAACGCCAGCTCAATATTTGGACAGGATTTATTCAAAACTCTTTTAACACCTTCAGATATATCTGGAATATACGTCATGCTCACATATTTTTTGGGTTCCCTGTTTTGTTCCTCGTCTCTCCGGTTATTAACATCAGATCGACATTTTCGAATTATGTTTTGAATAGCTTTCTTTGGAAAATTGTTAATTTTTAATATATCGTAGATGTTTCTTTCTGCATATTCTTCATATTCTACACTGGTCATCTCAAAAATCTTTTTCGCGTAGTTCGTTGCCGTATTTAGAATCTGGTACCTTGGGTGGGTAGAATGATAATTCAATAATCTGCCGGAAGCATATTCTTTCTTAAACCACTTTGTTTTTACGGATCCCTCGGTACGAATGATTGTTACGTCTAGGTAGTTTATTACGCCATCTTTTTCGGTGTCCACTGTGAAGATCAATCTATCATGGTAGCTATTCAATTTTCCCAGAATTTCATCTATTTTTTCTGTTTTTACCACAGCGAACAGATCATCAACATATTTTACCATTATTTTATGCTCATCAGTTAATTGTTTTTCGAGCAAATCTTCCAACACGATATCAGCCAAAACAGGTGAAATAGGATTTCCCATTGGTAAGCCAAAAGACTGTCTATACATATTTCCGTCGTACATAAAATAATTACAATCATTTATACAAAAATTGATTAATTCCATAAACATCTTTTTAGACATATTACAGTTTTCTTGGATTATATCGAATTTTTCATCAATTATTTTAAGGCATAAACTTCTCGGGACATTTTAGAATAATGAAACTACGTCAAAAGATACCATGCTCTCGTTTTCCTCCAAAGTTAAATTCTTTAGTTTCTCTATCAGATTTGTCGAATTTTTAATATTGTATTTTGAGCGACTAGCCACATTCTTTAATATATTCGCCAAAAATTTTGATAATTGGTATGCTGGTGATCCAATCGACGAGACAATCGGTCTTAGGGGATGCCCCTCTTTATGTATTTTTGGCAATCCGTATATCCTTGGAGGTTGTGCCGTATACGTAATCAATTTTGTTTTCATGTAGTCATCAATAATATTTTGATTGTGAAGTTTTTTTTATTAATTCGTTGTTAATTCGTTGCAATTTGTTAGTTGGGTCTTCGCGCTGTCTCCTGTAATCTCTATTTTCATCAATGATGTGCATCATTCTCGATCTGTAATCTCTCTCATACATTGCGATGGTAATATTTCCTTTGTCAGCTTGTACAATCACAATATCTTTGTTGTCCTTTAGAAACTTCTTCGTAGACTTTTCAATAGCTGTGAAGAATTTCCTATGCGCATTGTTTTTATTTGTTTTTATACCCGTATGGTGAAACCAAAGGGTATATTAACTTTGCTTTACCGTTTGTAACGCCAAGATCCCGTCATCACACACAAAAATGAATTACACCAGTGTGTTTAGAATGATAAAAAAAATTGAATTTTCCATGTCCGTCCGTCCGTCCGTCTGTCCGTCTGTCCGTCCGTCCGTCTGTCCGTCTGTCTGTCTGTCTGTGGCGCGGATTGCGGGCGTACGGATTGAGCTAGAGACTTGAAATTTTGCGCAGATTCGTTTTTCGTAAAATGCGAGGCTAAGTTCGTTAATGGGCAAAAATAGACCATTAGGGGGGGTACCCCCCATACGAACGAAAACGTTTTTTGCGAATATCTCAAAAACGGTAAATGTTATCAAAAAAGTTCAAGAACAAAAGTTATTTAGGATATGATTCTACATAAAACTCCCATACATCAAAATCCGATTGGAATAAGTTTTAAAAAATCTTATTGGAAAGTTTGCCTTCAAAGTGGAATTTTGATACAACTGTTCGAATTTTGATACGAATATCACCATACGGGTCTTGAATAATTGCCAGATTGGCAATTATAGCTTTTGTTATGTTTGTATAATTAGAAAGAAGATTACAGAATTTTCCCCTGGCAATATCTTTTTCCTTTTCATCTGTTTCTCCTGTTTGGATCGCATATTCGGCATCTGCTATTACATGTAGTAGTGGGAAGTCTTTTTGATCGTACGGAAGAGCGAACTTTTTGCCCATAGAGAGTAAAAGCTGCACTTCTCTAGGAAACATTGTTTGTGTTGTGTTTATGAACGACTTTTGGTTTTGTTGTAAACCGAGATCTTTGATAAGATCTGTTAGAAGCCGTTCAAATTTCTTTGTGTTTGTTCGATTTTTGCTATCCATGTGGCAAAAGAAAATGACCAAAAATCACATGGATAGCAAAAATCGAACAAACACAAAGAAATTTGAACGGCTTCTAACAGATCTTATCAAAGATCTCGGTTTACAACAAAACCAAAAGTCGTTCATAAACACAACACAAACAATGTTTCCTAGAGAAGTGCAGCTTTTACTCTCTATGGGCAAAAAGTTCGCTCTTCCGTACGATCAAAAAGACTTCCCACTACTACATGTAATAGCAGATGCCGAATATGCGATCCAAACAGGAGAAACAGATGAAAAGGAAAAAGATATTGCCAGGGGAAAATTCTGTAATCTTCTTTCTAATTATACAAAAACAAATAAAAACAATGCGCATAGGAAATTCTTCACAGCTATTGAAAAGTCTACGAAGAAGTTTCTAAAGGACAACAAAGATATTGTGATTGTACAAGCTGACAAAGGAAATATTACCATCGCAATGTATGAGAGAGATTACAGATCGAGAATGATGCACATCATTGATGAAAATAGAGATTACAGGAGACAGCGCGAAGACCCAACTAACAAATTGCAACGAATTAACAACGAATTAATAAAAAAACTTCACAATCAAAATATTATTGATGACTACATGAAAACAAAATTGATTACGTATACGGCACAACCTCCAAGGATATACGGATTGCCAAAAATACATAAAGAGGGGCATCCCCTAAGACCGATTGTCTCGTCGATTGGATCACCAGCATACCAATTATCAAAATTTTTGGCGAATATATTAAAGAATGTGGCTAGTCGCTCAAAATACAATATTAAAAATTCGACAAATCTGATAGAGAAACTAAAGAATTTAACTTTGGAGGAAAACGAGAGCATGGTATCTTTTGACGTAGTTTCATTATTCTCAAATGTCCCGAGAAGTTTATGCCTTAAAATAATTGATGAAAAATTCGATATAATCCAAGAAAACTGTAATATGTCTAAAAAGATGTTTATGGAATTAATCAATATATGTATATAAAAATGGATGTATGTATGTATGTATCTTCTTCTATATTACTAAAAATGGATGTATGTATGTATGTATGTGTGTTTGTATGTATGTATGTATGTATGTATGTATGTGGCTTATAGACTTCTAAGCCGCTGAACCGATTTTGACCAAATTTTCAGGAAAACTTTAGATTAGCACAGAGGGTGTTTCTGTGAAGTTTGGTGCACCTACCCCTTAAGCTTCCCCCCTCGCCCATACAATCCAAAAAGTTATTTGCAAATTTCTCGAAAACGGTTCACTTTATTGCAAAACTCCAAGAACAAACAGTGTTTAGAATCCAATTCTACATAAATACTCAATACATGAAAATTCAATTGGAACACATTTTGAAATTCTTATTGCAAAATTTCACTCTAATAAAAAATGTTGTATGTTTGTTTCTTTATGACTTTACCTCCTACAACGTTATTATATTGGGTAACCTGCTACTCCAAAAACTCATTAAAAAAAGGAATGCAAAGATACCAAAAATTGTTTGTTGGGTCACAAAGAAAAATGTCTCTAAAAAAATTTCCCTTTTTTGGGTTAATTATCTGCATTTGAGTCGAGGCCGAAGGCCGAGTAAAGAAGAAGGCGAGAGCTGAAATATATTTAAATAATTTTACGTAACCTCTCCATACATCAAATTCCAACAATTCAAGCGCGAGGGGCGAGGCCGTAGGCCGACGGGGGCAGGGAGGCCGAAGGCCGACCTGCGAAAGGGGAATGAACCGCGAAGCGGTTCGGGGCGCAGCCCCTAGTTTTTGTATAAATGATTGTAATTATTTTATGTACGACGGAAATATGTATAGACAGTCTTTTGGCTTACCAATGGGAAATCCTATTTCACCTGTTTTGGCTGATATCGTGTTGGAAGATTTGCTCGAAAAACAATTAACTGATGAGCATAAAATAATGGTAAAATATGTTGATGATCTGTTCGCTGTGGTAAAAACAGAAAAAATAGATGAAATTCTGGGAAAATTGAATAGCTACCATGATAGATTGATCTTCACAGTGGACACCGAAAAAGATGGCGTAATAAACTACCTAGACGTAACAATCATTCGTACCGAGGGATCCGTAAAAACAAAGCGGTTTAAGAAAGAATATGCTTCCGGCAGATTATTGAATTATCATTCTACCCACCCAAGGTACCAGATTCTAAATACGGCAACGAACTACGCGAAAAAGATTTTTGAGATGACCAGTGTAGAATATGAAGAATATGCAGAAAGAAACATCTACGATATATTAAAAATTAACAATTTTCCAAAGAAAGCTATTCAAAACATAATTCGAAAATGTCGATCTGATGTTAATAACCGGAGAGACGAGGAACAAAACAGGGAACCCAAAAAATATGTGAGCATGACGTATATTCCAGATATATCTGAAGGTGTTAAAAGAGTTTTGAATAAATCCTGTCCAAATATTGAGCTGGCGTTCAAAAATAAAAAAACGGTTGGAGACATTTTTACAAAATTAAAGGATAGAACCACAAAATGGAATCAGCATGATGTTGTATACAGTATTCCTTGCAGAGGTAATGAAGATGCGGATTGCCACATGAAATATGTGGGGACCACAAAGCAGTACCTGAAAAATAGGATTGCAGGGCATAAATCCGATCTAAAAAATAAAGGGGTAAATAAAACGGCGCTCACTGATCATTGCATCGAAAATAATCATGTACCTGACTTTGAAAATACTAAAATTATTGACAAGGAACAACACCAAAGGAAAAGATTTATATTAGAAGCCTTGCACATTTATAATACTGAAAATAGTATGAATAAAAAGTCAGATACAACGGACGCTGTCAATGCGACTTACTGTGCAATATTGAAATGACAACTAAAAAAGAACCTGACATCTCTTGACTACTACTAGTTCTGTCCCTAGCAAAATATATTTTTTACTTGTTATATGTTTAATTTAATTATTTATTTATTTATTTGTATTAAAAGTTAAATTTGTTTTTTAAAAGTGTCCAAAAATTTGCAAAATTGTAAGTAAATGAAAAAACATTGTTTTTAATAAGAATTCACTAAGAGAAACTATTTTGTTCATATTTATATTCATTTATATTCAGATCCTGAAGACGTCCTGTGAAAACGGACGAAACGTCGATAATAAATGTAACATTTATTGACATGAGAAATTGCGGGCGCACGGATTGAGCTAGAGACCTGAAATTTTGCGCTTTTCGTAAAATGCGAGGCTAAGTTCGTCCATGGGCAAAAATAGGGTGGTACCCCATACGAACGAAAACTATTTTTGCGAATATCTCAAAAACGGTGCATCTTATCAAACAAAAGTTATTTATTTTTGCAAGAACAAAAGTTATTTAGGATATGATTCTACATAAAACTCCCATACACCAAAATCCGATTGGAATAAATTTTGAAAAATCTTATTGGAAAGTTAGACTTCAAAGTGGAATTTTGGTACAACTTTTCGGATTTTGATACGAATATCATCATACGGGTTTTCAATAAATGCCAGATTGGCACTTATAGCTTTTGTTATGTTTTAACTTGTAGGTTGAATTTTTCATATTTTTAAGGTCTACTACCCAAACCAGGAATAGTTCCCCTATCAAGAATTTTTTTCAGAACTTATTGTTGAAGACTGATTTGATTTTTTAAATTTAATCATGAAATACATTTATTTTTAATACAGTTACTTCTGCATTTTTTATTAGAATTGTCGACAAAATCAAATACGAAAAAAATGCCATTGATTTGCAGTTCTAAAAAAAATTCTTGATAGGCGAACTATTCCTGGTTTGGGTAGTATATGTCGTCATGTTACAACCGTGCCCAGAAACGATATATTCCTTGAGTTAAATTTTCAAATTAATATTTATAATAGTTTTGTTGAAATTTCAATTTTTTCGTTTTCAATTTTTCAATAATGCTCCCAAATTGAAGCATGTCAAGATCTTTAGACACGACACAGATACATATCTGTATTTATGATAAGTATTGCGAAAGTGTTACTTACCATATTTTTGTATAAATCCTCAACATTTATTTATTAAAAAAAAATTAAATTCAAACCAAATAATTGGACTAATAAGAATAAATTTTTAGAGAGTGAGTGAATCAGCTGTTTTTGTTACTTTCGGTTGCCCCAAAAATACAATAAAAGTCTCGCGAGTTTCCATACGGATTCGGTCACATCCTTGTTTACTAGTCAAATCGCCAATATTTGAACCCGCGCTCATAGTGTAATTTTCTTCGTATTTACTTCCGCGCGCAGTTTCGTTTCAACTAGCGACTTCAGGGCGTAGTTGCATCAAAACGGCCCTAAGGGCCTCAAACAACTACTATGATTTGCTAAATCTTGATTCTTCAAACAGCAGCAAACGGAAGAAAAATAACAAAAAGGAGTACCCCCCATGCCGCTTGAAGATTTCCCGACTTTATCAGATCAATCCCAAGGATCAACCCAAGGTCGTCACTGTAAGAGCAGCGCAGAATGAAAAGAGCCTTTTGCTTCATAATATCTTTATAGTTAAAAAAGGTCTCGATGATAGCAGCAAGGAAGTAATTCAGTGCCCAGCACTTAGAGACGGTAGCATACCAAACGTTTTACATATACAAAAACCATAGCTTGATCTATTAAAATCGAACCGAAATTACACACGGCTCTAAACTCAGTAAAAGGAACTATACGATGCCCTCTGCTAAACAATTTGACAGAAAAATAAATAGTCGATAGCCTTAAGGACCATGATGTTTACAAGGTAGAAAAAATGCAAAAAATGGTGGATGGCAAGCTGAGACCAACAGGTACCCTCATTTTGTATTTTAACAGATATCATCTACCGAACTACATCAATGTTGCGTGGGAAAAGGTTAGTGTCCGACCATATTATCCAAATCCTATGCGTTGCCGATTATGTCAACGATTAGAACATACCAAATACCGATGCGCTAACAACCACTTTGTGAAGGTTGCGGCGAAGAGAATTGCCCAGAGTTTTTAAACAAAACAGAAATTTTGAAAATCAAAATCCAAAAAAAATGCACATACAAAGATGCGGTCAAAGCATTTGAATCAAATAGACCAACACTCACAACAACAATCAAACCAACATTCTCAGAAACAGCTAATAGCCCTATTATGGAAGTCGCGCGACTCGTCGTACTGCGGCAAATCTGTCACTGCGGACTGTTTTGCTATTATGGTAGTCCACAAGACCTGTTTTTCAAGCAAATTCAAGTCCGCATCTATTTGGCTGCGGACTCACCTTTTCCACTGACATTTCGAGGTTATTAGAAAAAAAGACTGGTAAGTAAATGATTTTTTCTTATTTATATATTATAATTAACATGTTTTTTTTATATATATGTATATGGGGCAATGAAGCAAACTACTAAAACACAATTCAAAACTCTAATCGAGGAGAAGGTCCCTGAGATCGCCAATGTGTTCCCGTCAGGGAAAACAAAACAGAAGGTGAACGATTTCTGGGAGCATCTCTAATTGATTTTCTTATAATTTTCATATCAGTGCTGTTATTATCATTAAAGAAAAAAAAAATAAAAAAAAAATTAAAAAAAAAAGCTTTTATTAAAAAAGAATGCACTAAAAAGAAAAAAATAATTTTCTGGACGCTGTGTATCACAAATATAAAAGCTTTTTAAAAGCGAGATAAATTTTTATTTTATTGTTTTATGCTTTATCTCGCTTTTTAAAAGCTTTTATATTTGTGATACACAGCGTCCAGAAAATTATTTTTTTCTTTTTAGTGCATTCTTTTTTAATAAAAGCTTTTTTTAAATTTTTATTTTTATTTTTTTTATTTTGCTCTTTTTAGTCTTCGAATATATATCCTTACATTTGAGATGTCCTTACAGGCTTTTTAACTTGAGAATCGTATTCAGCGACCCCAAAAACCCCCAAAATAGATTTTTTTCCGGAAAATTTGGAGAAAGGGATAATAACGTTATCCTTACAGGACCTTCCGTTATCCTTACTGACTTTTTAATGGCAGATTCGGATTTAGCGCCCTCAAAAACCCCCAGAATAGATTTTTTTCCGGAAAATTTGGAGAAAGGGATAATCACGTTATCCTTACAGGACCTTCCGTTATCCTTACAGACTTTTTAATGACAGATTCGGATTTAGCGACCTCAAAAACCCCCAGAATAGATTTTTTTCCGGAAAATTTGGAGAAAAGGATAGGGTCAAAGTGGGTAAATGTAAACAGGGGTAATTGTAAACACTATTGGTTGTCCCCAAACTGCTATTCCTTCTTAGCTTATCGAGATAATATATAGGAAATTGATCTTTTGTCTCACTGCGGACACGTGGCACAATAGATCTAAGAGAGGGTTCGTTCTGTAGAAGCTGTCAAAAAAAGTGCTTCTTTTTAGTGTGATTTCAGTTTTCCTAAGAGGGAAAAGAATTATATTTTGAAGGGATTTTTAAAAGAAGAATGTATGTTTTAGCTTAATATACGAACAATATAGTTGCTTGAGATAGGTTATATATGTTAATTGTTGGTTATAAACAAAATGTAAAAAATTATTGTCTGTTTACATTTACCCCCTCATTTGTAACCTCATGTCCAAATGTAAACACTATAATGGGGTTAATGTAAACAATTTCTGGCAAATGTAATCACCCTTTTTATACCCGTATGGTGAAACCAAAGGGTATATTAACTTTGCTTTACTGTTTGTAACGCCAAGATCCTGTCATCACACACAAAAATGAATTATACCAGTATGTTTAGAATGACAAAAAAAAGTTTACTTCTGCATGTCCGTCCGTCCGTGTGTCTGTGGCGCGGGTTGCGGGCGCACGGATTGAGCTAGAGACTTGAAATTTTGCGCAGATACGTATATAAAAAAGGATAAAAAAAGGTGTTTACATTTACCCCATTTTTCAAAAATTTGAAAAAAATATAGGGGTAAAAGTAAACATCCAATTTTGTAAAAAATTAAGGACCTATAATTTTGAAATCACATGGAATGGGCAATAAATAGACAAAAAATTTTAACATTATATATCAAAACTCCGCTGTTAGTGATTTAATTAAAAAAAAAAACCATTACAAAGTTGAAAAAATATCCAAAAAGTGAAAATCGTTTACAATAACCCCCCTTGACCCTAATCACGTTATCCTTACAGGACCTTCCGTTATCCTTACTGATTTTTTAATGACAGATTCGGATTCAGCGACCCCAAAAACCCCCAGAATAGATTTTTTTCCGGAAAATTTGGAGAAAAGGATAATCACGTTATCCTCACAGGACCTTCCGTTATCCTTACAAGGACGAAGTAGTGAAAATATTGTATTGTCATCGGACTTATATAAGTGTGCAAAATTTCAAGTCAATCGGACAAGTGGAAGTGGGTCAAAATTGGGTTGCAAGATTTGATCTGACAGACAGACAAACAGACACGAAGGTAAGCTAAATAAAAGCTTTTAAAAAAAGTGCTACACTTGGAAACATTGCTATATTTTTGAAAAATAAATAAAATCTTTGACAACTGAAACGAATCTTTCTCACGTTTGACAGTTCAACGCGAACCAACGCCTATGAGCGCAGCGAGTCTAGTCCGCAAACGGCATGCGGACTTACATAATACCAAATCACTGCGGAACGGACTTGACAGTCGCTCCGGACTGACGAGTCCGCACGACTTACATAATAGGGCTATAAATCATCAGACCAAACGAAGCATACATCAGTATCACAACACTATGATCTAACCGTAAGTTCCCCAAAGGCAAACAGCAATACCCCGGCCGCATCAACAGAAACGCTACCGAAAACTGTTGAAATACCATCAACAAACTCTAAACCAATTAAACCAATCAATAATTTACCCACTATAACAACTAATTCAGAAACAACCACGCTAAACAAAGAAACAAGCCTATCAAGAAATAACAACGCACTACAAATTCAAACCCTCACTTCATCTACAACTGATAAAAATGTCGTCAATATGGAATACTCATCCATTCATGAATGTTAACCAAAACAATATAAAAATCTTACAATGAAATATCTCCGGCTTCTATAACAACAGAAAAGGACTAGATATACTGCAAAATCATTTCAAACCACAAATAACTCGCATAAAGAACACAATCACACTAACGTACAAAAATTACAAATGCTTTACTAAAAACCGAGCCTACCAAATTGCACGCAGTGGAGTAGCAATTTTAATCGATCCCATTATAAAATGCACAGAAATTTCACTAACAACTTCGTTACTTGTAATCGCCGTTAGGATTGAATCCGTAGAACCATTTACTATAGACAATTTTTATGGGGAGCACAATCACAGTTATGGACAAAGAGATTTCGAGGCAATAGAAAACCAGATTCAAGATAACAGCATTTTTCTGGCAGATTTCAACGCGCATAGTCCTCTCTGGGGATCTTCGAATTTGAATACCAGGGGAAAAATAATTGAAAACTGGCTAACTTCGCCCAACTTTACACTTTTAAATGATGGATCACCAACACATATCTCTACGTATGGATCCTTCACATCGATCGACCTTTCCCTCCGTTCTGCTGATATTGCCCCACAACTATCATGGAAAGTGCACGACTAGTTGGAAGGCAGTGATCACTTCCCTATATTCATAAATACAAATCAGACTATGGTGACTATGCAAAGAACATCTAAGTTTATTGAAGCAAGGGCAAATTGGGACCAATTCAAGGAACTCTCGCTGGTGTTTAACGAAGAGAGACCTAACTCAACCAACATAAACAAGGAAGCCACGACAATTAAAAAAATAATTCGTATGGCTGCAAATTTTTCCATTCCCACAACTAATCCTACAATCCTACAACTAATCCTACAAACCTATCTGGATGTCCTCAAAATTACTCAACCACAGATAACAGGTAAAATATAAAACATCGGCAGCTTTGGTCAGGAGGAAAATCAAAATCGCTAAAAGGGAAAGTTGGTCTCGTTTCGTTAATAGTATTATTTATTTATATACATAGTCAACAGGTATAATCTCCTAACCGGCAGGTTCCAAGCAAAGAGAAAACTAACAAAAATTATAAAATAAATAAAAATAAATAATAGAAATATTGAAAAATAATGCTAAAAACAAAAAAAGAAGAAAAAAACAATATTATAATTTACTTAAAACTTTTTTCCGAAACATGTTACGCGAAATATTAAAATCAAAAACATCTGCGCAATTATTAAATAAAGCACACATATTCGTAATTGGCTCGTTCACCCCATAAACAGTTCTATGGAATGGCAAATTTATGAAGATGTGGTGCCTAAGCTGACGAGGAGCCACATTAAAATAAATTTTGGACAAAAGGACTGGAGAATCAACAACACCAGAGATTACATTAAAATCAAATGAAACGCTTAACAAATTCCGACGAAGGCACAAGGAGTCAAAGTCAATCAACTTACGCCTCGACTTTTATGGAGGCAATTCAAGAGCGTTGTCCCAGTTCAGCTTATGAAGAGCAAACCTAAGAAAATGCCTTTGGATTGACTCTATACGGCTTATATGAACCTCAAAGTTAGGACTCCATACCACACACGCATATTCCAAAATCGATCTGACAATTGAAATGAATAAACTTTTCAATGCATAAGGATCAGAAATATCCCGGGAATATCGAATGATGAATCCAAGTAATCCATTTGCTCTAGAGATAATCACCTCTATTCTTGAATACGGCGTTACGTTTATTTGCTCGATTAGTGTTCGATCGTGAGCAATCGGTATTCTTGAATACGCAGTATCTATCAACGTTCGATTTGGAATAACGCATCGCAACGCATTCGATTTTTGTTATTCTTGAATACGCCGGGAGCACTTTTTTGAGGTTAAATCACTCACTTCAAATTTCTCGCGTTTCATTGACGTTTGAATTCGGTGTTTGCAAAAATGTAAGGTAAATCTATTATATGTTTAAATCAAAGATTTTAACAGTGATTTCTTAAAATAGGAGTGCAAAGAAAAACACTACAAACAAAGACTTGTTTGCATTTTTAATTTCAAAAATGAAAAACAATCCGGACATTGCCAAGGGATATACGAGGAAGTCGCCGATAGAGATGAATTTATTGTGGGAGGAAATTCAATATATTCGACCGGAACCGGAAATCTTTTTTGAATCTACAAAATTGCAAATAAAAATCTTTAAGTTTCCTAGTATTTGTATGCACTTACGCTTCATCGGTTAAGCTCATCAAATCTGAAGAGTGTCTTAGAAATTTTTTTGCTGGCGTAACGAATTCAGCTCCTCTTGCCTCAATAAATGATACATCAGTGTAGAATCCATGGCTACTGAAGCAAATCACTTTAAACACTTCACTTATATTGAAAATTAAGAACAAACAATCAAATCAGCTGATGTTTGACAGCGCGTTGCCATGCGATACTTTATATACCAAACGCGAAGCTCCCGGCGTTTTCCAGAATACCAATTGCGTAGCGAATCGAATCGAACGCGTTACGATTTTGCTCCTAACGCCGTTTTCAAGAATAGAGGTGAATGTATTTAATATGAGGTACAAAAGTTAGTTTGGTGTCAAAAATCACACCAAGATCTTTTATCATAGAGACTGTTGAGAATAACATTGTTGATTTCGTAGTTAAAAATAACTGGATAATTCTTTCGATAAAATGACATGGTTGAACATTTAGCAACATTTAAACTAATATGATTTTCTATACAGACAATACGTTTAAATCATTTTGCAACATAAAATGACCGATCTACCAATACTACATATATGTGGAAAAAAATCAGAAATCTGCACGGTAAACCCTCGAATAATCAAATTCCGTATATCCAAGGAGAGACAAATACAATTCAGGATCCTTTTCTTATAGCAGAGGAATTTGCAAAAAAATTGTGCAACTACTCATCTAAGAGCAAATCTTTTAGAAGAGGTAAGAAAAAAATTAGATGAGTGGAATATTTCTGAGGACTTAAACAACCTAAATCATGGCGAACCTTCGCTTTACCAATTACAATGGTCGAATTTGAAATGAGTTTAAACTTGTTTTTCCAGTAAATCGACACGTTTCCAGTAAATCGTTTCGAGTAGAATGACAGCTGAACGAAAACTTAACCAAAAATATGATTACACTTTTGTGGAAATATTTGCGAATTTCACCTAAAATGATTATTTCCGGCGAGTTTATTAAAAGGGTAAAATATAGGAATATAAGAGGAGGTTTTGGCGCGTCGTTCCCGGATTTTTTTGAAGTGAAAACTTCTTTAGCGCCGTTGTGAGTGATTTCAAACTCGATGAAACGAAAAAGCGACAGTAAAAAGAGATAGGATTTTTTAGCCTGCGAGAAAATGAGATAGAATACAGATGGGTGCCGGTCAATTTATCGTAAACAAGAGTGATGGGTAGGGGGAAGGGGAGAAGTGGTAGGAGGGTGGTAGGTGGAGGGAGGAAGTGGAGACAGGAGGGGATAAATTACTGATGTTTCGTCATACATTGCAATATATACAGGGTGCGCCATCTGTTCCTCCGGTATGAGAATGTTGAATAACTTTTTAAAGAAACAATAGATTGCAAAAAATGGTGTTTTTTTATTTAGTTCAATCCTTTACAATTTATGTGGACTACTTTTTGAAAACAACATCGATCAAATGACCACCTTTATTGGCCACCGCAAACTGTGCTCTTTTTCGGGCATTTTCCATCACTTCTTCGAGCATCTCCGTCGGTATGGCAGCTATTTCGGCACGAATATTGGTCTTGAGCTCGTCAATGGTCTTCGGGTTGCTGGCGTAAACTTTACTCTTCAAATAACCCCACAAAAAGAAGTCTGGGGGGGTTAAATCAGGGGATCTTGGTGGCCAGTCAATATCGCCTCTTTTCGATATCACACGTCTAGGGAATTTTTGTTGCAAAAACCGTATTGTTTGGTCCGCTGTGTGGCATGGCGCCCCGTCTTGCTGAAACCAGAAGTCAGTCAGACCTTTTTCACGCATTTTCGGACACACAAAATGTGCCAACATCCACCGATATCGATTACCATTAACTGTTTCACCTTCATTGAAGAAAAATGGCCCAATGATGGTTTTTGCGCACACGCCGGCCCAAACAGTCACTTTTCGATCATGCAATGGTATTTCATGAATCTCGTGAGGATTTTCTGTCGCCCAAATGCGGCAATTTTGTTTATTAACACCGGCAGAGGGAGTGAAATGTGCCTCGTCGGTCATTAAAACTTGCATCCAAAATTGAACGACTATTTTCAATGTACATCGTCACTATTTCGGCGCTTTCTTTCGGTGTGAAGCGGTTCATGGTTAAAATTGT
Source organism: Chrysopilus asiliformis (assembly GCA_964034945.1). Taxonomy (NCBI): domain Eukaryota; kingdom Metazoa; phylum Arthropoda; class Insecta; order Diptera; family Rhagionidae; genus Chrysopilus; species Chrysopilus asiliformis. The sequence goes on from OZ035960.1 coordinate 62,909,431, forward strand.
ACTGGTTTGACGTTTCCAAAACGTGTCTAGGAAAGCAAATCGGTTGACAAATGGCGAAGTTATTGAATGTTTACATACCGGAGGAACAGATGGCGCACCCTGTACATATACCGTATGCGTAATAAAAATCTGGAATCTAGTACTGCAAGTAATTTCAAGGAGATAACGGTTGCTTATTAATTTGTACTAAGTTTGAAAAGGTTTGTAAATACAACTTCGTACATAATTGAGCTAAAAAATTCAATATTTATAAGTATAGCAACATGGAGGAGGCTCGAAGAGTGAAAATAATGAAGTTGGTCCACGCGCGGAAGTCCAATAAGGCGATTTCCAATCAACTAAACGTAGCGTTGTCAACTGTTTATGCTGTAAAAGCGACTTGTTTGGCCAGAGGAACAGTTAGGCGGCAATCTGGAAGCGGTAGACCAATTTCAGTAAGGACTCCAGGATTGATTAGGGCGATTAAAGGAAGAATCGGGAGAAATCCAGTAAGGTCGATGAGAAAAATGGCTGCGAAATTGAAAGTGAGCGAAGGAACCGTTAAAAGCGTGGTGAAAAAGGACCTAAAGTGTAAGTCGAGAGCTAGAGTGAAGCGGCAGCTACTTACTACGAAGGCAAAAATAACCAGAGTAGAAAGATGCAAGGTCCTTATCAATTATCTGAAGAAAGGCTCACCCATCATAATCTTCACAGATGAGAAGAATTTCACTGTTGACAAAGTTTCCAATAGCAGAACTGATTGGTACATCAGTAATTTAAGAGCAGAGGATGTTCCAGAGTCTGTTCGAGTTATTGGCCAAACTAAGTATCCTGCATCCGTGATGGTGTTTGGTCTGGTGTGCTCTGACGGTAATAAAATGCCACCAGTTTTCATCAAATCTGGCCTAATATTGGACTCCAAGGCTTACATTGACATCTTGCAGGATCATGTAAAGCCATGGATAGAGTCCACCTATGGTACAGAAACACCTTACGTTTTTCAACAAGACGGAGCACCATGCCACACGGCCAAAAACACAGAAAAGTGGCTTGCTGAACATTTTAAAAACTTTTGGGCTAAGGATGTGTGGCCACCGAGCTCTCCAGATCTCAACCCCCTTGACTTCTCGATATGGGCGTATGTTCAGGCTAAGACAGGAGCTAAAGCCTATAGTAATGTTCAAGCTCTGAAGTCCGCCATCACCTCTACCTGGAACAACATGCCCGAGTCCTACATAATAGCGACATGTAAGAAGTTCAGGCCCCGTTTGGAGAAATGTATAAATGCCGAAGGTGGACACTTCGAATAATTTTAATTATTAGCATATAAGAAATAATTTAAATAAAAATAAAAAGTTCATTGCGTTCGACTTCTGCGTTTAACTATACGAATTAAAATTTAATACAAATTTTCCAGATTTTTATTACGCATACGGTATATATAAAAATGGATGTTTGTCTGTCTGTCTGAGATTACAAAACTCAAAAACTACTGGACCGATTTTTACGCGGTTTTTTGCAAAATGATCTGTGTTGCCAGGAGCAGGTTTTTAGCTATGTAGATTTTCAAAATTCGAAACGGAAGGTCCTGTAAGGATAATGAAAATATCCTTTTTCCCATTTTTCCTCGGAAAAATTGGCACTATGGGGTTTTTGGGGTCGCTGATCACGAATCCGGTACTAGATTTTCAAAATTCGAAATGGAAGTTCCTGTAAGGATAACGCAAATATCCTTTTTCCCATTATTCCTCGGGAACATTGGCATTATGTTTGGGGTCGCGGATCATGAATCCGGTATTAGATTTTCAAAATTCGAAACGGAAGGTCCTATAAGAATAACATTTTTTCCCAAAACTTTTTAAGTTATTCGACAACAATCGAAAACAAGATCGAAAACAGTAATTGACGCTGTATTTCAAAGATATATTGATCAAACCCAAACCAAAGCCTTCATGTTATACTTTAGTTATCATAAGCCGCTCGTGTCATTTATTGAAATTGAAAACACAGAGTCTGAATAAAAATATAATATGACTTTTGAACTTGGTACCAATATTATAATAAATAAACGCTATAACTATCCCACTCCTGATACCGCATTCGTCTCATTCTCTCGCTGTTTAGTTTTCCTAAGGTTTCACTTCTACCGCGTGTGCACTGCACACACGTTTTTTTTTTTTGGCAAGTTCTTTAATTTAGTTTGTAAAATATTATTCTCGACATAATTAATCAATTAGTTGTGATTCGTCGGGAGTGTACGTTGAGGAAAGGCTGAATTTACTTGATTCGAGTGCAACTCCACATTTCTAAGTAACCGGCGCCATTTGCAAGACTTTTGAGGTTATCTACGCTGCCGATTTCAGTGCTTTCATTTCCGAAGCGGCCTGCACGGGGTGCTCCACATCGTGGTTTCAAGGCTCAGGTTCTGGCTTCGGGCTTGTGCTGCTACTGCAAGAAAAGGATGCTTTGCCGTCGCTGCTTTATCATTTTAATTTTGCTTGCTGTTCTTGCAAAGTGAGACTGCTTCTACATTGTTGCTGCTACAGTACTTTGCTGCTTGCGTATTGCTCAACACCGCTTTTCGGCTGCCTTGACTTAGCGGTTGTCGGCTTCGTATATTTGATTGGCTTTCAGTTTGGTTCAGCTGTATTTCAACTGTTCTTATATTGTGGTTTTATTATTTTGTTTTTAGCTGCCCTAGTTTTTCGACTTCTTGGAAGTCGAAGGTGTGCTGTACGGCTCCGGCTCTATATCCCGCGGTTATTGATTACGTGCGAAATATGGCAGGCAAGAACAATCCCCATAAAGTCTCGACGAAACGCCTTAGACATTCAGCCTCGGTTTCGCCAAGCTCTTCAGAAGCTTCGCAATTGCAGGACGCAGACGTAGGGAAAACTCTGTTTGTACAACTTAGCCAACTGTTGGATGACAAACTAAAAAGCTTAGCAACAAAGGACGATATCGAACCTCTAGAGCACTAATTGAGAAAATTGATAAGAATGTCAGTGATCTTGAGCACAAATGCCCACAAGCTATCGAGTATCATCGATTGCAAATTTGTTATCATGACAGCAAGCCTATTTTCTAATTTGTACTCCCATAACCAAAATCCTAGACGTATCCACGTCAAAAGAATTCTTTCGTTCGCAACCTGGGTGAATTCGTAAGTTTAGACGGGCAAACGTTAGTGAAAATAGATATCCTGAATGAAACATTCTTTTTCTTACCGGTTTATTTAAACAAAGAATTCGAGGCTCTGAAAAACTTTCTGAACAATAATCAAAATCTCAGTATCTCAACGATAGGTGACTTTAATACAAGGATTGGGTGTAGGCAGGTGCTCGTCCTGGAAATAGTTTTGAATTCGATACTTTGTAATACCAGGAAGTCATTGGACTGCATCTGTGATACTTTCTCAGGGGCGTTTATTGATCTTTGCGAAGATTTAGGTATTGTGATATGTAATAGTAGAACAAGGGGAGACTATGATGGAAGCTTCACTTACATGGGTCCAAAGGGCTCTTCTGTAATAGACTTGGCGGGTTTAAGACTGGATTTGATACCGTTTCTAAAATCCTTTGAGGTCCTAGCAAAGCCTTACTCAGATCACTTACCAATCCAGATATTACTGAACTTTCCATTTCAATTAATTGCTGAGCCAGGTTCCCCAATAAAATTACCTAAATGGCGGTGGACTAAGTTTGACGATGCAAACTACAAATCAAAAATTCATGATATAATTTTGAGCGAGGGTGATCTGCATTCTACAGAGGATATTGAATCAGTAGCCGGAAATCTATTGACCACTGCCCATACTAAATGTCCGGCTTTATCGTCCGCAGCTATTTATCCCAGACAAGTTCAAAAGTGGTTTGACTTCAGTTGCCTCAGGGCAAGGAATTCCCAATTTACATGGCTGAATCTTCTGCGCCATAACCCTGACTCTGATCTAATTAGACAAAAGTATTTAGAGTAAAGTTATTGCTGTATGCTGACGATGTTATCGTTTTGGCGGAAATGGCTGTAAGTTTAAAGTACATGATCATCGAATTAGAAAACTATTGTAAAAAGTGAAACTTAACGATTAACCTTTCTAAATCGAAGACTATGGTTTTCGCTAAGAATGGAAGGAGCACAAAAAAGGAAGAATCTTGGTATTACCTGGGTAAAGACATTGAGTCGGTGAAGCAATACAAATACTTAGGTGTATTATTAACTCACACTCTCTCACTCAACCTACACCTGGCTCAAAAGGTATCTGATGCTAAATTTGCAATTAACAATTCGTGGAAGAACGTTTTTGAGAATAAAAGCATTCCCAATTCGACAAAATTTCAAGTATTTATCTCGATGTGCAGATCTATTATGTGCTACGCGGCCCAAGTGTGGGGTTATATCCAGTACAATGAGGTCGAGTTGCTGTTAAGATATTTTCTGAAAAGATTATTTCGACTCCCAAAGCTGACCCCCGACTATGCTTTGCACTATTTCCGTTTGACACAGAATCTGTGGATATAGATGTCTGGAAATTCCATTTGAAAGCCTTGAGGGAAAATTTTACTCTGTCATTTTATCAGCAGTTTTTAAATCAAGCTCGAAACTCAGTCAACCATCCAACTAGTATAAATGTGTTGCCATACAGGAACCTAATTATACTCGTATGGTGAAACCAAAGGGTATATTAACTTTGCCTTACCGTTTGTAACGCCAAGATCCCGTTATCACACAAAAAATTAATTACACCAGTGTGTTTAGAATGATAAAACATAACAAAAGCTATAATTGCCAATCTGGCAATTATTGAAAACCCGTATGGTGATATTCGTATCAAAATTCGAACAGTTGTACCAAAATTCCACTTTGAAGTCTAACTTTCCAATAAGATTTTTTAAAATTTATTCCAATCGGATTTTGATATATGGGAATTTTATGTAGAATCATATCCTAAATAACTCTTGTTCTTGGACTTTTTTGATAAGATGAACCGTTTTTGAGATATTTGCAAAAATCGTTTTCGTTCGTATGGGGGGTACCTAGGGATGCCAGCGATACCTCGATGTTTGCAAAACATCGAGAGATCGTTGAAAAATATCGAGTTTTAACCTCGATGTTGAACCGGCCGATATATCGAGGTATCGATGTTGTTATCCACGATGTTACTCATAAAATTAGTAGAGAAACTAATTTTAGGACTAGAGGGACTAGTTTTTAGACAGGTTTTATATAGCCGCTCTAATATGATTCACAAATACTAAATAGTAGATACAATCAGCTTATATAGAGGAAATTTCAACTCTTCTCCCTATCCGCATCCTCCGCGGTCAAGTCATAAAAAGAGAGATTCGAAGCGTTTGCTCGATGAATGATCCACTTCAAATTCTTGGTATCGAAACTTGATGTTTCCTATCAAATTTTTCCTATTCCCCATTATTTCATTTAAAAATTAATTTTGTTGTATTCAATTGTGGTCATGAGAAATCTGGTACTTGAATAGAAAATATCAGTTGTGGTCAACACAAAACTTTCTTCTACAAAATCTACGACCCTGTGCAATTTACGTTATAGCCCTGTCGTATTGTCAATCCCAAACAGCATCGAAAAGTACGGGAACATGAGATTTGTTCTTTGCGACTTGAAAGAGTAGAAATTTACACAATCGGGATTAAAAATTTACACCTATAATTCACATCCGCGTAAAAGAAGCGAAAGAAGTGACGAGCACGATCTTTGGGGCAACATTCGCTTCATGAAAATCCTGCGGCGATAGAGCAGCATTTGATGGTTTTCGGGCCGAAATAGTGATTGGCTGTGGAGCCTGAACGTCAGTTTAATTTTGAAGAAGCGTGTGATGGAAAAAGTGACGAAACTGCTGCCACTAAAGTTTCATTAAAGCTCCCCGTCTGAGAAACACCAAAAAAAATTGATGCCTTCAGCCGCCATATTTCTCACTGACATTTGATGGAAACGATTTCGTTTCGAGAATTAAATTTCTTATTTCAGGCGAATGACTGAAGGATATTGCATAAAAAGTGGATAGCAGACATTTTTGAAACAGCATAATTTTATTGGCATCAAAATTTCATTGCAAAAGAAAAAAAAATTTTACCGATAAAATAAAATTAAATAAATTTTTGATTAAAAACAAAATAATTTGATGGCCCATTAAAATCTGTTTAAACTTCAGATCCAATATTGTCGAAAAATTTTAATGGCAATTAAAATCACGACATGCAACCGGAAGAAAAGTCCATTATAAAATAACACTCCACAAAAGTTTCCATTAATTTGTCGCCATTAGATTTTTCTCGTTCGTCTTCTGCTTACGTTTTTATTTGTTCATCTCTGTTTACTAGCAAGCATTCGAGGGAGAAAGAAAACCCGCTCGATGATTTGTGTAATTGTGTGATATAAAGCCGTCAGATGACGCTCGCGCATGTGGCAACTAATTACGTCCCTGTCGTTATAATTGCGACGTAGCAAACCGCAGAAAAGTGTTCCCCACTATGTGTGTCGTTGCGCGTCTCATACGCACGACTAAGGACGTGTTTTCTACATAAATTGCTTATCGCCGTGATCTGCATGGTGACGAACTATGGGGATAAACATCATATTTGCTGCCTAAAATGCTATTTGGGATCCAATACAACCTCCCAATAAATTGTTGGTTCATCCAAAAATATCAAAAACATACAAAATTTGAGATAATTTGAGAACGGTAAAAAATATCAATTTACGGTAAATGGCAAACATGTAGAAAATGTTAACATCTTTAATTATTCTTTTAACTGATTTGTCGAAAAACCGTTACTTTGCAAATTATTCGCAAACATATGATTTTTTACATATTAATGAAAATATCTCAATAACGGTAAAAGATAACGGATAACGGTAAGAAACAAAAGTGTGCGGAATGCCATTCTCATTAATTCACTTCATACATTCAGTCAGCAAAAATCCGTTAGTTTTCGAGATAATCGCAAAAGACTGTTTTTTTCTTTGGAAATAACGGTTTATCTCGATAACAGATTGAGATATTGAGTTATAGATAAAGACAAAAGTG